>JARQOC010000395.1:0-85549 GCA_033576535.1 Allobates femoralis
CTTGTTCACAAGCTTCAGTTTGTGTCAATTTACCCATGCAGTTCTGCAAGAACACCCCTGTCACATTACATAGGATGGTATATCAGGGGTTGGATTGAAGTATGAGCATGGGGTCAGTGGCCACATCCCCTGCCATGTGCCCTCCCCATACAGAAGAGTGAGAGGGCTGAAATGTAGGATGATCCTGGAGCTCCCAACATCCACACCCCTGACACACCTATTAGAGCTCTTGGCAACAGCATGAAGCTGTTAGGCTGAAATTTTATGTCCCACGAGGAAGAGGGGAAAGCATAAGAGCAGGTATGATTTTATTGAATTGTAAGTGATCTATAGATCCTAGAACTGCAGTGTACAGCTGAGCTTCATCATGTAGGAGAGCAGGGACTGTACTAAAAAGTTCTCTCTTCCTGGAGATCCCCTTTAATTTGTGCACATCTACTTACATAAAAGCCTTGGTCTAACTGTCTACAGTAGGTTTGTCCCAAAATAGCACCACCTAGAGGACACTTGCTGCAGTGCAGGCAGACCCAGGTATCTGGGTGTTTTGTGAAATAATGACCTTTGGGTTTTTACTGGCCTTAATCATCAACATTTACAGAAACAAATAAATGAAATGGATCACTCTGTAATGACTCCAAATAATAAGTGCATTTCACTTTTTGTATTGAATTACTGAAATCAATTAACCTTTTGATTACATTCTAATTCATTCCGATGCACCTGTAACAGATGTTTGATACTTAACCTACTGTCAGTGTAGCCTAAAGTCGTTCTGAACAAGAAAAGTGGCAGTAAAATGGTTAGAAAACTTCTCGTGGAAGGTCATGGACAAGTCTTCTTTTCATTTCAATAAGTTTTATTGGGAATCAATATTCAAGAACATATTCAATACAAAGTATAATATAGAGACAAAAAATGTTAAAGGCTTAAAAATAGGCATTATGCAGAAGTCAAAGCTTACACTTGCAAAACCACTGGCCGAGGAAAGGGGAGTGTTTTTTTTTGTTAACAAAACAAATAAACCTTATAACTATGATTCCTAATACAAATCACAAGCAGAAAAAAGACACAATATAAACTTAGTGAATATACAGACTGGTCTAAAGCAGCTAAATCTGAGGAAAAGATTTGGTAGTGAAGGGACGAAAGTAATGAAGGATAAAACATAAGGAGGGACAGGAAGGAAGGCAAATCTTATCAGAAGCTAAGAAAGCAATAATCTAAAGTGAATACCTAGAAATAAAGTAAGTGGGAGAGAACCTCAGAGGTGAGAACCTCAAGATGACAGCACAGCAGCTAGATCCAGAGAGCCAGGAATTCACAAATTCAGGCCTATGCTCTCTTTTTCATGGATTTCTTGCACTTATACTTGTCCATTTGTTTAGTATTCCCCATTTCATAGTACCAGTCCTGTATATACCGGAGGGCGGATTTTACACCAGTGAAGGACACAATTGCATTTCAGTTGCCTCTATATACACTAAACCTGGCTGTAAACTGTGATTATGTGCTGGTAACATATATATTCTTTTAGATTCATGGAGAGATTATCCATATAGACAAGGAAGGAGATTTGCCCATTTCAGACACATTCTGGTAGTCTTTTTTTCATTATTATAGATACTGCTATGGGATTTTGTACCCAGTTTTAATTATGACATCATATCTTTTGCACATTTAGCACTGTTACAGTGCTGAACTTATATTACATTGGCTCCTACCTGTCTATATTTTGATCCCATACTCTTCAGGTATTTCACTTATGAGCAGTAGTATCATTCCTAAGGGGTTTAATCAATTATGTGACGCTGTTTATCTTTACCTTAAACTTTCTAGACCGACATTTACAGTATAGTACATGATAATTCACTTGGACTGCGGTTATCCCTCTTGAGAATCTTTTTACCCTGTATATTTGCAGTAAGCGTACACATATAAACCATTACTTTATTCCTTTAAGCTATCTCCTATATAGGGTGCCTTCGATTAGTTCTTTCCACATGGATTGTGTTGTTGTTTTGTTTCATATATCACATGTATACATACTGGCAGTTACTTAGCCAATTACATTTTTCTGTATATTTTACCCTTAGCCACTTGTGTTTTTTTCAGTTTTTCTGTAATTTTTCTTGTATATCCGTTGATGTGCATTTTTCTTGTGTGTGGCTGAGGTCCCCCCTTTTTCTTCAAGAACTGGTAGGTGTGTCCCTCCTTGTTGCACTTGCGACAGATGGGCTGCCCATTGGAACTGTAGTGTTCTGTGGGTTTCTCTCGAAGCGGTGGTGTCCTCTTCCTCATCCACGGGAGGTCCTCCGGGCTGTCAGCGAGCTGTATCTTTCCTTGTGGCTGTGTCTCTGTCTTGGGATGCCTGGCACCGAGGAGCTTGGCCATATCTTTGCTTAGGTGGCGCACTTCAGAGCACAGGCTGTCAAACCGGTCAGGGGTTCCAGTCTGCATGTTGACCTCTGCAACAGGTGATAAGAAAGGTGCTTCTTGTAAGGAAGGGTATTAACCTGTCGCGGCTGCAGGGCTAAGTCTGGTATTGCTGGGAGTTGCTGTCCGTTAATGGCCAGTTCTTTTAATCGCCCTAAGAGAAGGTTTCTTCATCTGCTTTTTCCCATCACCAAAACTGAGATATGCACCTAACCTCAAGTCAGCCCGAGATTTGCCACAAGTGTTAGCCAAAAAATTGCAAAATGAAGTTTCTTTAGGCCGCATGGCAGGCCCCTTCACTACTCCCCCTTTTCCAAACTTTCATGTGTCGCCACTGGGAGTGGTCCCCAAAAAGGAAAGAGGCGAATACCGCCTTATCCACCATCTATCCTTCCCGGCAGGGACATCGGTTAATGATGGCATACCACTGGAGAATGCCGCGGTCACCTATTCATCTTTCGACATGGCGGTGTCATTAGTCCGCAAAGCTGGCCCTGGCGCACTCATGGCTAAATCGGATATAGCCTCTGCCTTTTGTCTCCTTCCTGTTCATCCAGAATGTCACGACTTGTTAGGTTGTGCCTTGGACGGCAAATTCTACTCTGACATGTGCCTCCCAATGAGCTGCTCGATATCTTGTGCTTATTTCGAGCTCTTCAGCTCGTTTCTGGAATGGGTGGTAAAAGACACCGCCAAAACAAATTTCGTCACACACTACTTGGACAACTTTTTATTCGTTGGCCCCGCCAACTTAAGTGATTGCACTGACTCACTTCAGGCTTTCCAGGCAGCAGTGGACAACTTTGGTGTCCCCTTGTCCTCAGAGAAAACGGTGGATCCAGTTACCACCATTTCCTTTTTGAGAATCGAGATTGATTCTTGTAACATGCTCTTTCGACTGCCGCAAGACAAGGTGGAAAAAATCATGTCCCTCATTGATGCCTTTTGCGCTGTCCACAAAGTCATGTTAGTGCAAATGCAATCACTCTTAAGGTACCTTTACACGCAGCCACTGTGCCTAGCAACAGGTATCCACCGCACGTGCACGCGCACGTTTTTAACGGTGGATACTGATCGCTAATGCCGCATATAGACGCTGCCATTGCGTTTTCCACTGAAGGTATCTGTGTTCCCCGGAAGTGGAGACAGATTCTGCGGCTTACTTCCTGTGGAATACCTTCCCTGCTTTACACGCCGCTACCACAAAGGAATATGGGCGTACATCTTTCGCGCCGCAAGTACATAGGCATTCCGTGACGCTCGTACGCTGATTGGACAACACAATAGCATCATGATTGGCCAGCCTGCGCATGAAGGCTGGCTAATACATGACCCCATTGCAATTGTGTAGTGTGAATGGTCAGCTCTATAAATATGGCGCCCTGTGCAGGGACAGCCAATGGTAACACAGTAGCCCCCACCAATGATCGCTGGTGGGGCGTGGTATCCATAATGCTGTGGCATGCCCCTGTGAAATCACTAGGCGACGCAACATCCATGCCTGTGCCCCGTTTAGACGCCACTACCATGGCAATTGTGCCTTTCCGTTGCCTTCGGTTTTTGAGCACGGCTAAGCAACAGGTATCTGAGTCAACTGCAGGACACAGGAAGGAATTTCCCTATTTACACGCTGCCATTTTGTAGCAATTTCATGGCAACAGGCATAAATATCCCCAATGCCAGGCAGTTGCTACCTTTCAGTGGTGGCGTGTAAAGGTACTCTTGGCTTTTGCCTTCAGGGTCATGCCCATGGGGAGGATTTTTTCCCACCTTGCCACAAGGGGCCCAGCCGCCCCTCACCACAGGTTGTGCATCACCAGACCACTTCGGTATGATCTACTGGTGTGGAGATCGTTCCTACAAAACTACAACGGTTGTACATGTGGCGTCCCTATGGCAAGGTGCCTCAGGGAGGTACTGCACCCCAAACAGATGGTGTAGTGCCTCCGTGGCCGTGGATATGGAGGACCCTAGAGATTCTACACCCAACACCCATACAATAGGCCACCTTAGTACAGGGGACCGTATATTCAGTAGGTCCCAGGGGGTGGAGCCGAGATGAGTGGGAGACGAGGAGTGACAGCTAGACTAGTCAGTCAGACGATGTAAGAGAGCAGAGAAGACAGACGCAGGGGATCCTGCGACCGTGACAGGAAGGCACCTCTAAGGAAAGGGGTGACCCAGACGGAGAAGGGGGCCACTCCAGGACTGGTCGGAGCCAGCTGGAGACCCAGGTTATCACCGGTACACCGGAAGCGAGGCGGTTAGTTACGGTCTATCCCTAACCGCAGGCTGTGGGCCCGACATAAGGGAACCACTGCACCCATCAAGCAGTCCAACATCAGTCTCGTAGCTGGGTTCACAACGCTGAGAAGTAGAGAGATTTTAGGCAACAGACCCCGAGGACTAGAGACAGTGGCGGATTATAATGAGGACAATATGCGCGACCGCCCTGGGCCCAGGTCTCTGGGGGGGGCCCATGGTAAACTGCCCCCATTGTAAGCCGCACAATGCAGCGGCGAGCAGGCACTGCGGCACTGAATTTGAGCATACGGTAGCTGAGGCCGTGGCTGCCCCGCCCCTCCTGTCTCCCGTGCGGGAGGACATAGCAGAGAGACCGCGGGTTCCGAGTGTCTGCTGGAGCCTGGAGGATACATGCGGCAGTACGGCCTGCTGGAGAGGAGCTCAGTCTGCCGACCTGGCCTGCTTTCCTCCCACAGTCATAACCTAGAGGAGGATGTAGCAGAGAGAACGTGGGTGTCTGCTGGACCTGGAGGAGACATATGGCACTGCTTCTCTACCTGCCGGAGAGAAGCTCAGTCTGCCGACCTGGCCTGCTCTTCTCCCACAGTCATCACCTGCTTCACTCCTTCCTGAGCCTGGCTGAATACAATCATCTACAGCACAGAGGAGGAAGGTGCCTGTGTGTATAGTGTGTGTAATGTGTGCTGTGTGTATAGTGTTTGCAGTGAGTGTGTTGTGTGTATAGTGTGTGTGCTGTGTATAGTGTGTATAATGTTTGCAGTGAGTGTGCAGTGTGTATAGTGTGTGCTGTGATGATGTATAGTGTGTGCTGTGTGTGTTATGTGTATACTGTGTGTATAGTGTTTGCAGTGTGTGTTAAGTGTATAATGTGTTGTGTGTGTATAGTGTGTGCAGTATGTATAGTGTGTGCAGTATGTATAGTGTGTGCAGTGAGTTTGTGCTGTGAGTGTGTGTTGGGTGTATAGTGTGTGCTGTGTGTGTATACTGTGCAGTGAGTGTGTGCTGTGTGTATAGTGTGTGCAGTGAGTGTGTGCAGTATGTATAGTGTGTGCAGTGAGTGTGTGCTGTGTGTGTGTATAGTGTGTGCTGTGTGTATAGTCTGTATAGTGTGTGCTGTGTGTATAGTGTGTGTTTGTATAGTGTGTGCTGTGTGTATAGTGTGTGCTGTGTGTGCAGTGTGTTGTTTGTATAGTGTGTGCTGTGTGTATAGTGTGCACTGTTTGTTGTTTGTATAGTGTGTGCTGTTTCTTTAGTGTGTGCTGTGTGTTGTTTGTATAGTGTGTGCTGTGTATAGTGTGTGCAGTGAGTGTGTGCTGTGTGTTATGTGTATAGTGTGTGCTGTGTGTATAGTGTGTGCTGTGTGTATACTGTGTGCAGTGAGTGTGTGCTGTGTGTATAGTGTGTGCTGTGATTACAGTATTGGCCAAAAGTATTGACACCCCTGCAATTCTGTCAGATAATACTCAGCTTCTTCCTGAAAATGATTGCAATCACAAATTCTTTGGTATTATTATCTTCATTTAATTTGTCTTCAATAAAAAAAAACACAAAAAGAATTGTCCTAAAGCCAAATAGGATATAGTTCCACACCAAACATAAAAAAGGGGGTGGAAAAAAGTATTGGAACTGTTATGATGTGATGTTTCTCTAATTTATGTAATTAACAGCACCTGTAACTTACCTGTGGCACCTAACATGTGTTGGCAATAATTAAATTAAATAATTAAATCACACTTGCAGCCAGTTGACATGGATTAATGTTGACTCAACCTCTGTCCTGTGTCCTTGTGTGTACCACATTGAGCATGGAGAAAAGAAAGAAGACCAAAGAACTGTCTGAGGACTTGAGAAACCAAATTGTGAGGAAGCATGAGCAATCCCAAGGCTACAAGTCCACCTCCAAAGAACTGAATGTTCCTATGTCTACCGTGTGCAGTGTTATCAAGAAGCTTAAAGCTCATGGCACTGTTGCTAATCTCCCTATATGTGGACGGAAAAGAAAAATTGACAAGAGATCTCAAAGCAAGATTGTGCGGATGGTGGATAAAGAACCTTGACTAACATCCAAACAAGTTCAAGCTGCTCTGAAGTCCGAGGGTACAACAGTATCTGAATGAAAAGGGACTGTATGGTAGGAGACCCACGAAGACCCCACTTCTTACCCCAAGACATAAAAAAGCCAGGCTGGAGTTTGCCAAAATGTTCTCTCTTTTTGGGCAAAGGCATCAACATAGAGTTTACTGGAGAAAAAAAGAGACATTCAAAGAAAAGAACACGGTCCCTACAGTCAAACATGGCGGAGGTTCCCTGATGTTTTGGGGTTGCTTTGCTGCCTCTGGACTGCTTGACCGTGTGCATGGCATTATGAAGTCTGAAGACTACCAACAAATTTTGTAGCATAATGTAGGGCTCAGTGTGAGAAAGCTGGGTCTCCCTCAGAGGGCATGGGTCTTCCAGCAGGACAATGACCCAAAACACACTTCAAAAAGCACTAGAAAATGGTTTGAGAGAAAGCACTGGAGACTTCTAAGGTGGCCAGCAATAAGTCCAGACCTGAATCTCAGAGAACACCTGTGGAGAGATCTAAAAATGGCAGTTTGGAGAAGGCACCCTTCAAATATCAGGGACCTGGAGCAGTTTGCCAAAGAAGAATGGTCTAAAATTCCAGCAGAGCATTGTAAGAAACTCATTGATGGTTACCGGAAGCGGTTGATCGCAGTTATTTTGGCTAAAAGTTGTGCAACCAAGTATTAGGCTGAGGGTGCCAATACTTTTGTCTGGCCCATTTTTGGAGTTTTGTGTGAATTGATCAATGGTTTGCTTTTTGCTTTATTCTCTTTTGTGTTTTTTCATTTAAGACAAATTAAATAAAGATAATAATACCAAAGAATTTGTGATTGCAATCATTTTCAGGAAGAAACTGAGTATTATCTGACAGAATTGCAGGGGTGTCAATACTTTTGGCCAACACTGTATAATGTGTGCTGTGTGTGTTATGTGTATACTGTATGTATAGTGTTTGCAGTGTGTGTTAAGTGTATAGTGTGTTGTGTGTGTATAGTGTGTGCAGTGAGTGTGTGCAGTATGTATAGTGTGTGCAGTGAGTGTGTGCTGTGAGTGTGTGTTGTGAATATAGTGTGTTTATGTGTGTATACTGTGCATTAAGTGTGTGCTGTGTATGCTGTGTGTATAGTGTGTGCAGTATGTATAGTTCGTGCAGTTAGTGTGTGCTGCGTGTAGTGTGTGCAGTGAGTGTGTTGTGTGTATAGTGTGTGCTGTGTGTATACTGTGCAGTGAGTGTGTGCTATGTGTATCGTGTGTTCAGTGAGTGTGTGATGTGTGTATAGTGTGTGCAGTGAGTGTGTGCTGTGTGTTTGTATAGTGTGTGCTGTGTGTATAGTGTGTGTTATGTGTATAGTGTGTGCTGTGTGTATACTGTGCTGTGTGTATAGTGTGTGCAGTGAGTGTGTGCGGTGTGTATGGTGTGTTCAATGAATGTGTGATGTGTGTATAGTGCGTGCAGTGAGTGTATGATGTGTGTTTGTATAGTGTGTGCTGTGTGTAGTGTGTGCTGTGTGTATAGTGTGTTTGTATAGTGTATGCTGTGTGTATAGTGTGTGTATAGTGTATGCAGTGTGTTGTTTGTATAGTGTGTGCTGTGTGTATAGTGTGTGCTGTCTGTTGTTTGTATAGTGTGTGCTGTGTGTATGGTGTGTGCTGTGTGTATAGTGTGTGCTGTTTGTATAGTGTGTGCTATGTGTTGTTTGTATAGTGTGTGCTGTGTGTATAGTGTGTGCTGTGTGTATACTGTGTGCAGTGAGTGTGTGTGGTGTGTATAGTGTGTGATGTGTGTATACTGTGTGCAGTGTGTGCTGTGTGTATAGTGTGTGCTGTGTGTTGTGTGTATAGTGTGTGCTGTGTGTATACTGTGTGCAGTGAGTGTGTTGTGTGTATAGTGTGTGCTGTGTGTATACTGTGTGTGCAGTGAGTGTGTGCTGTGTATATAGTGTGTGCTGTGTGTATAGTGTGTGGTGCAGTGAGTGTTAGGCCATGTTCACACACATGCGTTTTTTTGACCATCTCTGCGTTTTTTGGTGTGTTAAAAAAAACCGCCGGTGCGTTAACGCAGGGTACATTTGAGTGTACATGCGTTTTTCAGCTCCATTTGTGTTTTTTTTCCTCCAGTCCAAAAAACGGTGCATGCAGCGTTTTTTGGGTGCTGGAAAAAACGCAGGGGTGGTTTCCCAAAAACGCATGCGTTTTTTTAACATGGGCCCCTATGGGAAATGCATGCGTTAACGCAGGTGCCTATATGTGCCCTGCGTTAACGCATGCGTTTCCCATAGGGCCCCATGTTAAAAAAATGCCTGCGTTTTCTAAAAAACGCATGCGTTTCTATAACATGAGGCCCTATGGGAAACGCACGCGTTTTTAAAAGGCACATAAAGGCACCCTGCGTTAACGCTTGCGTTTTTGCCTGCGTTTTTGAAGAAAAAATGACAGAGTCCAAAAAGGCTATATTTCCTTTCAGACACACAAGAGACATTTTTTAGCACTCCTAAAAAAACGCATGTGGTTTTAGGAGTGCTAAAAAAAACCGCAAATTGTGTGTGAACAATGCCTTAATCCTGTTGCTGCACTTCAGGGGTAAAAGACAAAAGCATTTGTATTAATGTGGGGTCACTTGGTCAGGGTATGGCTGGGGTCACACATAGAAGTCCGTTTTTGGAAGTGATTTTCATCACCAATCCGTTTTTTATAGGGTGCTTTTTGAGCCTCTTGCACCCCTGAACGTTTTTGGACTTAGTCATTTTTTCATTAAAAACACATGTGCGTTAACGCATGCGTTAACGCAAGTGCCTATATGTGCCATGCGTTAACGCATGCGTTTCCCATAGGGCCCTATGTTAAAAAAACGCATGCGTTTTTTAACCGATGCCAAAAATGTTGCTAGCAACGTTTTTGGCTCAAAAACGGACAGAGCAATGTTTTGAGGTCCAGAAAAAAACGGACAGGGTGTTTATTACATCCAATCCGTTTTTCTGTCAGTTTTTGGACTTAGAAAAAAAAAAATGCCAAAAATGAAGCCAAAGAACGGACCAAGGGCTTATGTGTGACCCTAGCCTATGGGAGACAGTGGAGGACTCTACATGGTGCAAATGATCATAAAAGCTGTTGCTGCACACACTGCCCCTCCATCTTGGATAGTCACATGTGAAATGCCCCTGTATGCTGTGTGTGCCCCTTTAGCTGGATAATTTGCTTGAATCATGTATCGGTATGTAATGGACCACAGCATGCACATCTATTTGACAAGTGACTTTCCACGATGGAGGTGCAGTGGGGCACAGTGTGCAGCAGCAGCATTTATACTGGCCATGTAGTTTCATTCCACACCTAATTTTATCCACAACTGTAAAGCTTTGTGCCCAGAGTGTGTTTGTACTCCATTTAGGAGATACATTTTTGGTGCACTTTTTGCAGCTGAAATGGATCCCTTTTTTTTTTTTAGCAAAAAAGCATCACATTCACATCATCTGTCTGTGTCATGGCCACTTTACACATCCCGATATCAGCGTCCAACTCCGATAAAAAGTCACGTGGTTCGTGCGTTGGCCCCGATATCGTTCGTGCGTTGTATGGTGTAAAAGTCCAATTCGATGCAGGAACGATGCCAAAACGATATCAGGGAAGAAATGAGCAGGCTCTCCAACGGCCCGATATTGGATGAACGATGTACCCGGATCGTGCTGTGTGAAAGCCCAACAACGATTTGGAGTACAACTTCCCCTATTCACTCCCATGTTAAATGGTCGTTCCTGGGTCGGCCGTACAAGGGGGTGTACACATTGCAGTTGCGTTGCCTGCCGATATCGCGCTGTGTAGCATCTCCTATGCGATCTTGGATTTCTGCCCAGAAAAAGCGTGCTCCTGCGTCGTTGCATCCAACATCGGACCAATGTTGGGACGTGTAAAGTGGCTATTACTATTTGCTGCACATACTGAGTATTTGGTGAGGTTTTACCTCAGTATCTGTAAGGTCTCGCGCACACGCTGAGTATTTGGTGAGTTTTTACTTCAGTATTTGTAAGGCCTCGTGCACACGCTGAGTATTTCAGGGATATCCCTGATGAAGGTGCCAGGATAGGCGCCGAAACGCGTAGGAGAGAGGAGGAATAAAAGGATGGAAATCGATTTGGCTCTTTGGTGAGTTTATTTAACCCTGAAGCAGCGCGGACCGTGAGACACCAGCACTCCCATCATTTCTTTGATTTACACCACTATTCAGTGGTTGGTGGAGGTCCTGCAGCAGCTGGAACATCGTTTCCAAAAACGCCTTCAAACCAGTTGTGGGGATCACAACTGGACCAGGTGAGCAGCTTCACAGCACCACCACTGTATATAAGTGTCACTAGGGATAGGGCACTATTGCGCCTCTTGTCCCCCTCCCTATTTTATCTTGACTCCAGATATGGCAATCAGACTAGTTCACTGGATCAACGCCCTATCAAAGAATCTAGTATATACAGTGTTGGCCAAAAGTATTGACACCCCTGCAATTCTGTCAGATAATACTCAGTTTCTTCCTGAAAATGATTGCAATCACAAATTCTTTGGTATTAATATCTTCATTTAATTTGTCTTCAATGAAAAAAACACAAAAAGAATTGTCCTAAAGCCAAATTGGATATAGTTCCACACCAAATATAATAAAGGGGTGGACAAAAGTATTGGCACTCTTAGAAAAATCATGTGATGCTTCTCTAATTTGTGTAATTAACAGCACCTGTAACTTACCTGTGGCGCCTAACAGGTGTTGGCAATAACTAAATCACACTTGCAGCCAGTTGACATGGATTAAAGTTGACTCAACCTCTGTCCTGTGTCCTTGTGTGTACCACATTGAGCATGGAGAAAAGAAAGAAGACCAAAGAACTGTCTGAGGACTTGAGAAACCAAATTGTGAGGAAGCATGAGCAATCTCAAGGCTACAAGTACATCTCCAAAGACCTGAATGTTCCTGTGTCTACCGTGTGCAGTGTCAATAAGAAGTTTAAAGCCCATGGCACTGTGGCTAATCTCCCTAGATGTGGACGGAAAAGAAAAATTGACAAGAGATTTCAACGCAAGATTGTGCAGATGGTGGATAAAGAACCTTCACTAACATCCATACAAGTTCAAGCTGCCCTGCAGTCCGAGGGTACAACAGTGTCAACCCGTACTATCCGTCGGTGTCTGAATGAAAAGGGGCTGTATGGTAGGAGACCAAGGAAAATCCCACTTCTTACCCCAAGACATAAAAAAGCCAGGCTGGAGTTTGCCAAAACTTACCTGAGAATGCCTAAAACGTTTTGGAAGAATGTTCTCTCTTTTTGGGCAAAGGCATCAACATAGAGTTTACAGGAGAAAAAAAGAGGCATTCAAAGAAAAGAACACGGTCCCTACAGTCAAACATGGCGGAGGTTCCCTGATGTTTTCGGGTTGCTTTGCTGCCTCTGGCACTGGACTGCTTGACTGTGTGCATGGCATTATGAAGTCTGAAGACTACCAACAAATTTTGCTGCATAATGTAGGGCCCAGTGTGAGAAAGCTGGGTCTCCCTCAGAGGTCATGGGTCTTCCAGCAGGACAATGACCCAAAACACACTTCAAAAAGCACTAGAAAATGGTTTGAGAGAAAGCACTGGAGACTTCTAAGGTGGCCAGCAATGAGTCTAGACCTGAATCCCATAGAACACCTGTGGAGAGATCTAAAATTGGCAGTTTGGAGAAGGCACCCTTCAAATATCAGGGACCTGGAGCAGTTTGCCAAAGAAGAATGGTCTAAAATTCCAGCAGACCATTGTAAGAAACTCATTGATGGTTACTGGAAGCGGTTGATCGCAGTTATTTTGGCTAAAGGTTGTGCAACCAAGTATTAGGCTGAGGGTGCCAATACTTTTGTCTGGCCCATTTTTGGAGTTTTGTGTGAAATGATCAATGTTTTGCTTTTTGCTTCATTCTCTTTTGTGTTTTTTCATTGAAGCCAAATTAAATAAAGATAATAATACCAAAGAATTTGTGATTGCAATCATTTTCCGGAAGAAACTGAGTATTATCTGACAGAATTGCAGGGGTGTCAATACTTTTGGCCAACACTGTATAACTGGTAATATTATAGTTTTCAAGAAAGGCATCCAGGCCCTTCTTAAAAGTTAGTAGTGACTCACTCATTACAACATTATGTGGCAGAGAGTTCCATAGTCTCACTGCTCTTACAGTAAAGAATCCACATCTGTGATTATGATTAAACCTTCTTTCCTTCAGATGTAGAGGATGCCCCCTTGTCCCCGTCTCAGGCCTAAGAGTAAAGAGATCATTAGAAAGTTCTCTGTACTGTCCCCTCATATATTTATACATTATTATAAGATCACCCCTAAGCCTTCGTTTTTCCAAGCTAAATAACCCCAAGTTTAATAACCTGTCTTGGTATTGCAGTCTGCCCTGAAATTGCAGTCTGCCCAGTCCCCAAATAACCTTGGTCGCTCTTCTCTGGACCCGCTCTAGTTCAGCTATGTCTTTCTTATACACCGGAGATCAGAATTGTACACAGTATTCTAAGTGTGGTCACACTAGTGACTTGTATAGAGGTAAAATTATGTTCTCCTCATGAGCATCTATGCCTCTTTTAATGCATCCCATTATTTTATTTGCCTTTGCAGCAGCTGCCTGACCCTGGCCACTAAATGTGAGTTTGTCATCTACCCAAACACCCAGGTCTTTTTCCGTGATAGTTTTGCCCAGTGTTTTACAATTAAGCACATAATTATACCTTTTGTTTCCTCTGCCCAAGTGCATGACCTTACATTTATCCCTATTAAAGCTCATTTGCCATTTATCAGCCCAAGCTTCTAGTTTACATAAATCCTCCTGTAATATAAAGTTGTCCTCCTCTGTACTGATTACCCTGCAGAGTTTAGTGTCATCTGCAAATATTGAGATTCTACTCTGTATGCCCCCTACAAGGTCATTAATAAATATATTAAAAAGAAGTGGGCCCAACACTGACCCTGTGGTATATAGTAACATAGTAACATAGTTTTTAAGGTTGAAGGAAGACTTTAAGTCCATCTAGTTCAACCCATAGCCTAACATGTGGTACCCCACTGTTAACTGTGACCCATTCAGAGTGTGTTCCATTAATGACCACCCTTTGTTTCCTATCGCTAAGCCAGTTTTTATCCCACTTACACATATTTTCCCCTATCCCCATTGCTCTCATTTTATATATCAACCTTTTGTGTGGCACCGTATCAAAAGCTTTTGGAAAGTCCATATACACCACATCCACTGCATTTCTTTGGTCCAGTCCAGAACTTACTTCTTCATAGAAGCTTATCAGATTAGTTTGACAGGAACGGTCCCTCGTAAAGCCATGTTGATATTGGGTCATGAGGATATTTTTCTTCAGATACTCCAGTATAGCATCTCTTAGAAAACCCTCTAGGATTTTACCCACAGTAGAGGTTAAGCTTACTGGCCTATAATTTCCAAGTTCAGTTTTTGTTCTCTTTTTGAATATTGGCACCACATTTGCTATACGCCAGTCCTGCGGTACGGACCCTGTTATTATGGAATCTTTAAAGATTAAAAATAATGGTCTATCTATGACAGTACTTAATTCCTGCAGCACTCTGAGGTGTATCCCATCCAGGCCCGGGGATTTGTCAATTTTAGTGATTTTTAGACGATGCCGTACTTCCTGCTGGGTTAAGCAGGTGACATTTAATTGACAGTTTTTGTTATCACTGATCATATTGTCTGTCATGGGATTGTCTTGTGTAAATACTGTTGAAAAAAAGTCATTTAGCATATTGGCTTTTTCCTCATCCTCATCCACCATTTTACCCAGATTATTTTTAAAGGGGCCAACACAATCATTTTTTAGTTTCTTACTATTTATGTAGTTAAAAAATATTTAGGGATTATTTTTACTTTCTCTGGCAATGAGTCTCTCTGTCTCAATCTTTGCTGCCTTGATTTGCTTTTTACAAATGTTATTTAATTTTCTGTATTTATTTAATGCCTCATCACTACCTACTTGCTTTAATTCCCTAAATGCATTCTTTTTGTCACTTATTGCGCCCCTTACAGCCTTATTTAGCCATAGTGGTTTCCTCCTATTTCTAGCATGCTTATTCCCATAGGGTATATATTGTGCACAGGCCCTATTCAGGATGCTAATAAACGTCTCCCACTTGCTTTGTGTACTTTTATGTCTCAGGATATCGTCCCAGTTTATTGCACTAAGATCATCTCTCAACCGTTGGAAATTTGCTTTCCTGGAGTTTAGTGTCCTTGTAGCCCCTCTTCTACACATCTTAGTAAAGGATACTTGAAAATTTATTATTTTATGATCACTATTACCCAAGTGATCTCCAACCCGTATATTTGATATGCGGTCTGGCCTGTTGGTTAATATTAGGTCCAGCAGTGCCCCCCTTCTTGTTGGTTCCTGAACCAGTAGTGAAAGGTAATTGTCTCTCATAGTTGTCAAAAACCTATTACCTTTGCCGGAACTGCAGGTTTCTGATCCCCAATGTATTTCAGGGTAGTTGAAGTCCCCCATAATAATAACTTCTCCCTGAGTCGCTGCTTCATCTATTTGCTTTATGAGGATACTAGCTGTGAGCCCGATGCAAATGCATCGGGATTCTAGAACGTGCGTTAATTTGATTATAGTAGTTATAGCTGTTAGCCTGATACAAATGCATCGGGTGTCTAGAATATGTTTATTGTTTTTTTAAAGATTTTTAAATAATAATCCAATTATTCCAATGACATCTTTACAGCAACTACATATATTTGTATTGTTGATATCATATAAGGAAAATTGAACAATTATGTTGTAAGGGTCTTAGAACACAAAGTAGCAATACTTATTAAGGCGTCAATCATTAGAATTGATGAATTAATAATAGTAATATGTGTATCAGCCAGTTTGTGTCAGCCCACCAATCGCGTCAAGATGCCCTTACGCCTGGTGAGTCCTAATCTAACTAATTCCGAATTGATATTATTTAAATATGTTTTATGGCTGGATTTGTCTTAGATTTTTTGAGGATCATGTGGTAAATAAATAAATGTTATAAATTGATACAAAAGGAGTTACCAACTACAAACTTGCAGCAATGTCCACGCAATAACTAAAAAACTTGTAGTTAACCTGCGGTAAATGAAGTGAACGTGGCTTTGGCAGGTGCATAACATGCATCCACTAAGTAAGCACAGATGACTGTAGTTGATGTGGATGACACTGCCGCAACTATGTTGTCTGCACAAACCGCAAGTGAAGTACAAATTGCATACATGCAGTCATGAAAATTACAGCAAGTATGTTGTCGGTGAGTCCTTCATGATCAATTATTATCATTTAGTATATTCCTCAATAATGTGAAAAAAATCTAAGAAAAATGGCATGATAGAATCTAATGAATAATTTATTTTTGTCCCTATCTATCTAAACATGTGTAACACACCTTGCTAATGAGATGTGTGTGAACAGCCGTCCCACCCGTCTCTTAGCTGTTCACAAAAACCTCTCCCTGTAAAGAATGAGAATGAAATCTCTCAGCACATATAGTGCTGGAGCTTGAAATAGTGGTTTCTATCACCCACTGTAGAAATGTGAATGATACACATCTCTCATATTATTTTAAATGTGTGTTCACAAAAATATAGTAGAAATCAGTATATAAAAGAATAAAATGTGAAACAGTAAAATTATTATTTTTTTTTTTTTTTCAAAAGATAAATAAACGGAAGAATAGTCATAGGGAAGAGTTCAGTGCAAAATATTCTTGTAGACAATATTTTTGGTAAATACTTTGTCACTGTTAGGCAGCAATTTGCCTTGGATTGGAGTGTCCACCACTTTCACTTTTACATTGGATCGTCTTCTCACTCTTGAAAAAGCGACATACAATTGTCCATGTCCAAAAACAGGTTCTGGCAAAAAAATCCCTACTTTCTCAAGTGTTTGTCCTTGGGATTTGTTTATTGTCATGGCAAAAGCTGGCTTCAGAGGAAATTGGCGACGTCTTAACTTAAAAGGCAAGCCGGTTTCTGATGGGCACAAATCAATCCTGGGAATGAAAACCACATTTCCTCCAGCAGACCCAGTAATGACTTTTGCTCGAATCATGTTGGCAAACAAACCGGTGACAATTAAGCGAGTCCCATTGCAAAGACCTTTTCTGCTGTTGAAGTTCCTCAAAAGCATTACAATAGTGCCAATTTTTAATTTCAGACGATGAGATGGCATCCCCGTGGGTGTAACTGAATTTAAAAACTCAACAGGGTATTGCTCTGGGTCCTCTGTCTCGTCCGGATCAATGGAATCATCACTAATGTATTCTGTGTACTCTCCAGCAATGCAATCCATGATCTTAGAGTTGACCTGATCCACATCATCATTTTTGGGGCAAAGAATGGCATTTGATGCTGCTGTATTAATGCTTTCATTGTCATTGACATCAATTAGAATGTTTTCACCAAAAATGTCAAATATTAGTGAGCCTGTGCAAATCATATCTTCAGGGATTTCTATAACATCATCTCCAAGGTTATAATAATTGGTCAATTGTCCATTTCCCAGCTGAAGTATCCAATTGCTGTATTCTGGATCAACAGAGCGCATGTTGTCAAGTAGTGGCAATTGAGTGAAAATCTGCCATTGTCTGGAATATTTAATGCAGCTCTCTACGATATCAGTTCGTGTTCCATGAGGAATAATAGGAAGACACTGACGAAAGTCTCCTCCCAGAACAATGACTTTCCCTCCAAAGGGTGTTTTATTTTTCTTCGAGATATCTTTGGCCATAACATCCTTTTTTGTTAAATATATCTTTATTGGTTTTTATAAAGTATATTAACATAAGTGTTCAACATTGGTACAAAAGTATAAAATACAAGTATGTAAAATACCAAACAAGGTCAGGGTATGACTTCTTTTAACTAAGTCCCAAGAGGCTGAAGTACGAAAAATGAGTTATAGAGTAGGCCTCTTCAGCACTCAGATGTGACTTCGCCGAAGCAAACGCAATTCACTTTTGGAGGGCTAGTGTGCGCTTTGTAAGAGAAAAAATAAACTCTCTATTTGAGAAGTCACGAAATTATTCTCTATCTCCCACCAACGATAAGTGTGGGGGCTAGAGAAGGGAAAAGGGAAAAACAAAACATATTATATGCATAACCAATTGGTCGTCTTGGGAGGGGAGGGAAGGGAGAGGAAGGAAAATAGGTATGAAGAAGGAAGGGAAAGAGTCAGAATAATAGAAGAAAAGGTGAAGATGTACAGAGAACAAGGGAGGTACGGCTCTTACTGTCATTAACATCTATAATGAGATGTTGGACTAAAACCCCCGTTACACAGCAAGAACTATGAGAACAAATCTTGAAAATTAGGGGCATCTCTAAAGAGGATCCATTCAGACCACACCATGGTGAACTGGGGAAGTGTCTGCTCGATCCCAGCCGACAATTCCTCAAGACGGCAAAGAGACTCCATTTCCGTATACCATTCAAAAACTGAAGGCGGGGTCTGATCTTTCCAGTGGCGAGGTATCACCGACCGGGCCGCACAAAGGCAGAATCTAAGAATATCTTTCTTCTGGGCCTTCAGCGAGCCAGGGAGCAGAGAGAGCAGGGCCATCTCAGGGGAGCCTTCTATTTGTTTACCAGTGATCAGGCCATAATTTCTGAACACCCCTGACCATAATCCCCTAATCAGGGAGCAGCCCCACCAGACATGAAGCAAGGTGCCCTCCTCGAGTCCACAACGCCAGCAAAGATTGGAGGTCTCTGGGAAGCATTTATGTAGCCTGTCTGGAGTGAGGTACCAACGGAAACGCAGTTTATAACTTTTTTCTAGGGCGTCACTTGAGCCGGAAGTCTTTTGGGTCATGAGAAAGCTTCTCTTCCATTCAGTGTCCGATATGGCCCGCCCCAACTCCTTCTCCCAGGCCAATCGGTACCTCGGGGGGTCAGCACCCACCTCTGTGGACAGTATTTGGTGAAGAACTGAGATTCCACGGTCCGGGGCCTCCTCTCTTACAAAAAGCTGCTCCATGGGAGACAGGTTAATATTTGGACCTCGAGGGAAGGCGACCGATCCGAGGAAGGATCTCAGCTGAAGATATTCCCACCACTTCAGATTCCGGTCTGAAGATAGATTTTGCAGGACAGTGAACGGTGGGAGATCTCCATCTTGGAGGACCCGGCCTATCCGGACATCGTCCCTAGCATTCCACAGCAGAAGAGTAGAGTTAGTCATTCCTGGAGGGAAGGCTGGGTTATAAAACAGTGGAGTCAGGGAGCTTGCCGACGGAACCTCGGGCAGGACCTTGAGAGCTGTCCGCCACGCTTTAAGTGCCTCTTTCGTGAGAAAAGGCAAGCGTCTATTGTGATCTACAATCTGTGGGGATATCCACTGAAGATAGTGTATAGGTACATCTAGGTCCGCTTGTTCGATTTGAACCCACTGTTTGAGCACAGCCCTGTATTTCCAATCCAAGAGTCTAACCAAGATCGCAGAAAGGCAATACCGACGAAGATCAGGAAGGCCGGCCCCTCCCGCTTCCCAAGGAGCGGAGAGGTACCTGTAGCTTACTCTCGGCTTCATGCCGTTCCAGATGAACCTTGAGACCAGGGAACGGAGTGAGAGGAAGAATGTGTTTTGCGGCCAAACAGGCACTGACTGGAAGATGTACAGGAATCTTGGAAGGATGTCCATTTTAACAACCCGGATCCTGCCAAGCCAGGACAATTTCAAAGGGCTGTAAGATCTCAGGAGGGCCCCCACCTTATCTAGCAAGACCCGATGGTTGAGATGAAAGATCCTTGACATATCGTCAGATAGGCTCACTCCCAAGTAGGACAAATGGTCCTTTTTCCAAAGAAACGAAAAATCCCTCTGTAGGGAGTGGACCTCAGCAGGAGGTAAGGAGACGTTCAGTGCCTCGGATTTAGAATAATTGATTTTAAAATTACTGAGGTCACCAAATGTCGCAAATTCCTTCAACAAAACAGGGAAAGCCATGGACGGATTTGCGACATACAAAAGCAGGTCGTCAGCGAATAGAGCTGCCTTATGATGGGTGTTCCCCACCATCAATCCCCGAATGTCCTCATTAATTCTTATGGCTGTAGCCAAGTGCTCCATAACAATGGTATAGAGCAAGGGGGAGAGCGGGCACCCCTGCCGTGTTCCGTTCTGCACTAAGAAAGGTTCAGATAAAATCCCGTTCAACCGTACTTTGGCCGTTGGGTGGGAGTACAAAGATTGGATCCCGTTTAGGAATCTTCGTCCCAGGCCTATATGTTCCAATGCCTCCCATAAAAAGCTCCAGTGGACCCTGTCAAAGGCCTTCTCTGCGTCAATGGACAGCAGACATAGAGGGGACTTCCACGTCTTAGCCCTCTCAACAAGGAGGAGGGACCTAATGATGTTGTCCCGCGCCTCTCGACCCTTGACAAAGCCCACCTGGTCTAAATGAATTATGGAGGGGAGCTTCTGAGAGAGTCTGTCCGCTAAAATTTTAGCGAACAGTTTAACATCTACATTTATCAAGGATATAGGTCGGTAACTTGCTGCGTCAGTGAGATCTTTATTAGGCTTGGGAAGTACACAAATGTGCGCCTCTAAAGCCTGGGGGGGGAAACTGTCCCCTCCCAACAGTGCCTTAAATGTCGGAAGTATATGAGGCAGCAAGTCACCGAGTAACGTCCTGTAGAATATGGGCGTGAAGCCGTCGGGTCCAGCGCTTTTTGCTATCGGAGTGGCTTTAACGGCCTCCGTAATCTCCTCTTCCGTAATATCTTCCTCCAACAAGAGCGCATCCTCATCTGACAAGGACGGGATCTGTGTTTTGGATATGTAGGAGCGGATTTTATTTCGTAGTGCAGAAGGGTCCATGTCGGCAAACTTCCCTTTTAGATTGTATAGTTCAGAATAGAAGGCCTGAAAGACCCCTGAAATATCCTCACTGCTGTGTACCAACCCCCCTTGGGCGATTTGATTGAAGATACAAAGGTGGGGCCCCCCCTAGGGTGTAACAGCCTCGCCATGGGTCTTCCACAGGTGTTAGCCTTTTTGTAGAAAAATCCCTTCGTCCGCTCCCTGTATCTCTGGTACTGGTCATCCAGAAAGTTTTTAAGCTCAAGCCGCTTAGTGGTCAGGTCAATCAACAATGTATGTGACAAGGTGGATTTATGTTTAACTTCCAAACGGTGAATCTGCGTCAGCAAGTCACAGATCCGTTCATTCCGGAGTTTCTTCAATCTGGCACCGTGTTTAATTAGCGTTCCTCTCAGGAAGCATTTGAGCGCCTCCCATTTAACAGGGGGAGGAGTCGGGTCTGAAACATGTGTGTGGGTGAATATCGAGATGTCAGACCTCAAGTCCTCCAGACAGGTCGCATCCCTCAGGAGATTCCCATTTAGGCTCCATGACCACTGCCTCCCTGACAGGCCAGGCACCTCAAAGGAAAGGAACACAGGACTATGGTCCGACAGCAGAATATTACCGATTGTCGCTTTAGGTTTCCAAGAGAGGAGCCCGTGGCCGACAAGGAACATGTCTATTCTGCTGTAGGAACCGTGAACTCCAGACATGAACGTGAAGTCCCTGCCCTTGGGGTTCAAAATCCTCCAGACATCCACCAACTTGAGCCTATGGAGAAGACCCTGGAGCGCTTTCACTCGCCTCCGTGGGACCGCTCCCCGACCAGAGGTGGAGTCAGCCAGGGGGTCAAAAACAAAATTGAAGTCCCCTCCAACCACGACTTGGCCCTCTGCAAATTCAGTGAGTTTCAAAAGAAGAGACCTACACACTCTGGTCTGCTCTCTATTCGGAAGGTACCAGTTCACCAAAGTGAACAAACTATCAGCCACCTTCAATTTAAGAAAAATAAAACGGCCTCCGGGATCGACCACCGTCTCCACCACAGTGTGGGGCAAATTTCTATGTATTGCAATAGAGACCCCCTTAGATCTAGACTCAGGGTTCGTGCTGTGAAACCATGTCCGAAAGTTCTTATCACAGAATGTCGGGATGTGGTCTGTTTTGAAGTGTGTTTCTTGCAGAAACACCACCTGCACCCCCGTTTTGTGCATGTCTAAGAGGACATGAGCCCTCTTCTGGGGTGTATTGAACCCCCGAACGTTTAGGGATCCTATCTTTAGGGAACCCATCACCTCAAGGTGCCAATCCGAGCCCCCCTACACCGCTTCAGCAAAGAAAGAAGATGAAGAAGTAGATGGAGAGATAAAAAAAGAGAAAGGGGGTAGAAGAATGACTAGAGGGAAGAGGGGGAAGGGGATTGGGATAAAGTAGGTCGGGTACCCAGACGACCAATCAAACTATATACAAAAAAAAATTTTTTTGTGGGGTATATTCTTAAGCAGAAGCACCCCTCTCACTAGTGAGTAGTGGTGACCCCAGAGGGTGGCGCCCTTTCCGTCGAGAGAGAGGATGTCACGCCAACACAATATGGAGTCCTATAGTTTATCTGATGATTGGCTATGGCAGAGCAGATTGGTCAGGGACTCGAGTAGTATTCGCTCCCCGGCCCATAGCCTGTGGAATATAATCAAAAACAAAACAGTGGTAGCAACCTGGCATGTAAATTCTGCCCCATTTCGGGGCCAAATGACCGCATTTAGACACAGGTACCCAGATGACCCTCATAAAAGGAAATGATACAGTGGACTTTCCTTTAGCATGACCCTGAGGAGAGGAGCGGGAGGGGGAAAAGAAAAAAGAAAAGGGGGAGTGGGGGAAAAAAAAAAAAAAAAAAGGGGAGGGGGGGGGAAGGAAGTAGGGAAGGGGGGGCGGGAAAAGGGAGACACAAGGAGGAAAGCGGGATGTATTAATGGAAAAGGAGGAGAAGAATGGGAAGGGAATGGAGGGGTCAAGCTATAACACAAAAGGGGGTAACCCCTTACTGTCCATAACGTATCGCAATGAGAGTCTCATGGAAGCAGTCTGTAGTACCTGAGGGAAGAAAAAAAAAGGGTGGGGAAGAATGCATGGCACATGAAGAGAAGAAAAAAAAAAGGATACATCTTTTCGCCTGACATAATCAGCCAACGTCCGATCGGGTAGATTCGCTGCGTCTCCGTCTGCGAGACCGACCTCTTCCTCTATTTCTCCTCCGCGGGATCCTCTGCGGGCGCGGGGGAGGAGGAAAGAAACCTTCTGCAGATGGACTAGGCCACTCCGGAAACACCAGGCCCGGATCAGTGATACCCAGAGACGTGAGAAACCCCTGGAGGTCTCTAGGGTGCGAGAGGGAGGTCAGCTGATTACTTCGTCGGACCTGCAGGCGGAAGGGGTATCCCCAGGAGTAGGCGAGTTGGTTCTGTCTCAGAAGATCTAGAAGGGGACGCAGGGCTCTTCTTTTCTGGAGGGTCCTTCTGGATAGATCCGCCATCAGTAGAAGGGGGCAACCCTGCAGACATATCTCATTACAGTGCCGAGCCTTGTTGAGGATCTCCTCTTTGATCTGGTACTTGTGAATACGGCACACCACATCTCTAGGTAGTCCACCCTCGGGTGGGAGGGGGCCCAGAGATCTGTGAGCCCTATCGAATTCAATAAAGGACTCCTCCGGTTTGTTTCTGATAGAGTTAAACAAGGTCTGTAAGGTTTCTTTCAAGGCCTCTGTCGGGATGGACTCTGGGATGCCCCTTACTCTAATGTTCTGGCGACGTTCACGATTCTCAATATCCTCTAGAGAGTCCAAAAAAGTTTCAAATCTAGCCGCCTGATTAGCCATTACGTCTTCCAGTGATTGGACCCTCCTAGAGAGACTATCAACGATGGAATCAGATTGAGAAACTCTATGAGATATGTCCTGGACCTCCCCTCTAATAGCCGCTGTTTCAGCCTTCATTGAAGATTCTAATCTGGATACAAACTCCACCAACTCTTCTCTAGTTGGGACATTAAGCATGCGTGCTTTGAAAGAATCCCACATATCACCGCTTGGGGCTAGGATGTCCTGGGTTACTGGACGGCTAGGGCCGGTGGACTTTACTAGGGCATGACTGTTCTGCCCTCCGCTCCAATTGCTAACATCTTCCTGAGGGATCAAGTTGATGGTGTCCGTAGAATGCAGGCTGGTGACTGAACTGGGGCACATTTGGGTCGGCACCCCTGATGATGGTGACCACCCCTGAGGCATGGCCCCTTTCCTGTCTGATGGGGTTAGGGTCAAGTGTCCAGGTGGGTGAGGGGAAGCACCCAGTCCCTGCAACAGGGTCTGACCCATTATTCCACACTCCAGAAAGCCTCCATATTGTGAAGGGTCAGGGTGCCCTGCTGACGGCCCCGCTACAGCACAGCTCCCAGCACCCGTGTGTGCACTTGCTTGTGCACCAGCTTCTCCTGCCTCCGCCACCTTCATACCTTGTGGAGCCGGTCTCGCACCTCCTCCTGCCGGTCGCATCACGTCCCCACTCTCTCCTCCGGCCAGGATCAGGGAGGACTCCTTCCTCTTTGATTGATTAAGGCCGCTCTGTGTATCGCCCGCCATGTTCCCTAAGTGTGGAGTGAAGGGGCGGAGTCCGCCATCTTGGAAGCGGTCGCAGCTCCTGGGGGCTTGCTGGAGCTGCGGAGGTACCGCGAAATGCTGCCTTCCTGCGGGTCTGGGGACCGTGTGCCAGCAGCGGATCGGTTCCCCCTCCGTTTCGCCGGCATATGGCGAAGATAGGCCAGGTTGCGGGCCAGTAATAAGGCTAGTTAAGGGCCAGGGAGCAGGAGCTCTGCTTTCAGCGTCCTTCTCCTCTCATGGCCAGGACACGCCCCCGTCATAACATCCTTTAATAGTTGGTCAATGACATGCAGTGCGTATTTAGATAGCATAGTGGATTCATCAATAATGAAAAGTTTAGTATTCTTCAAATGGTGTGCAGCATCAGTATCATTTTTGATTCTTGAAACAGATGTTTCATTGATTGGAATATGTATCCCGTAAAGTGAATGGATGGTTCTTCCTCCTTCCAATAAGTTGGCTGCAATCCCAGTACTTACAGCAGGTGACACAGTTTCTCCTTCTCCTCTTATTTGACGAATTAACAAATCATACAAATATGTTTTCCCACTGCCACCTGGGCCATCAATGAAAAAGCACTTAGCTTGCTGACTTGTATCCTGTAATGCTTCATTTATGGCATTATAGGCCAAAAGTTGTTGTTGATTTAAAGTTTCTTTCATTTCTTGGGCTCTTCTAAACTCCTCGTCTTTGTCGTATTGTGGTTGTAGTTGTTGTTTTCTTTTGGGGCGTGGTAGATTAAAATCCGTAAAGCTTTTGCCATGAAATTTTAACACATTTTGAACATCTGTCATTGCATAGCCTTCACAATGCTCACAGTCCTCATTGTTAGGGTGATATGCACGGCAGTAGTCTTCAATAAAATCTTTTTTAAATTCTTGCCACAACTCCAATGGATGAGTAGGAGGACCAAAGATACATATGTAAGCAAACATATCCCGAAGCTGTGCAGGCATGTTTAGAACACAGCCATCCAGTAAGGTATTTCGCCAAACACTGTCATCCAAAAGTAATCCAAGGGCTATTGCTGCCTGTTTAAAAGTTGGGTACTCGACTTCATTAACGGTCTTAATGTGCTCAAAACTTGTTGCTCCTTTTACATGTAGTAACAACAACCGTAAATAGTAGCGTTCTTCATCTTTCATACTGACCGTATACATTCTTCCAATGACTGTTGTTCCACGTTTCTGCCTAATTTCCCATGCACCATCTTTCCAGACATAGTGCTCAGGAATTTGGCGGTAGAAGTATTCATGAGCATGTGGGTCATTCTCATTCAGTTCAAAGTAGGCCATAAGAGTTGATTTTCTATGCGTCATGGCAGCAATGTTCTCTACAGAAGCATCTTCATGAAAATAAAGTGGTTGTGACTGTGGCAGATGTACGGCAAGGCGAACAATGCTGTGTGATTGTTTATGCATTGGATAGGCAAAAATTCTCCAAGCTGCCTCCGGTGCACTGACGTATCTTGAATCCATAAATTGGTGAGGTTCATCATGTTGTATGTTTGTTTGACAAATTTCCAGATTGGCTTTATCATGCCCCTTGTAAACATATTTGAATAGATACTTGACACTTTGAATGGACGCACAGATTTCCACATTTATATGACACTTATACTTTAATAGTAGGAAAGGGTTATAGGGAACAACCCAAGAATTATCAACCATGTGAGAACGGTGTGTAAATGAAGGTCCTGCATTGCGTTGATAAGTTGGGTAGGCATCGTGTGCTATTAGAGTTTTTGGTTGGAAATCTTTTGGGAATCCTTTTTTACACTTTCCAATATCCATACATGGAGAATTGGGGTTGAATTGTCCACAGGGTCCATGAATCATATGTTGCATCACAATTTGATGGAGCACAGGATACTCGGATGGGTCAGGAATTTCTGCCCAAACAGTACGATCGACATCAACCTCAGTGCGTAATTTGGAATTGCTATCCAGAATAATCAAAATGTGAGCATGTGGTAGTCCCCGCTTTTGAAATTCTATTACATGAACCATTGCACAAATCTTGCCAAATAATCCACTGTTTATATCTTTCAATAGGGCTTCTAATTTTATTTTGAAGACACGGGCGACTAAATCCGGTCTGTGTTCCACCCTCTGCCATGGTTCTAAATTGTGGATAATCTCGCTCCATTTGGGATTACAGGTCATTGTTATAAAAAGATCTGGGCGTCCAAATTTTGTAACAATAGCCATGGCATCTTGATAACGTTGCTGCATATTTCTTGGACTACCTTCAAACGACGATGGTAAAATGACCGTCTTGCCAATAGGAATTCTTTTTTCGAAAGATTTTCTTTGCAGATGTTCCTGTAGTACGCAATAGTCCTCCACTTTTAAATCTTGTTGATGTTGACGTATAAAATTTAAGCGATTAGCCTCAATTTTTATATACGCAAGATAGCAAATAACAGTAATACTGCAGTTGTGTAATTCTCCGTGGATTTTGACCTTGATGCTTCAGTCCCTCATGCCAGCCTTGTTCTCCATGCGGAAAAAATAACGGATACAGTAAAGCATCTAAATTACTGTGGAGAATACTGACTTGTTGTGTTTATGGGGCTAAAGGATTGTTTGGGTCAGGTTTCAGATGAATTAAAATGTCTCTATTGAAGGGTGGCTCTCCATCAGCATTTTCAAAGACCACAGCAACTTCATTAACAATTGGTTTATTATAACGTCTTGGGTCTTGTTCTCGATCCTGTTTAAGAGCCATGATGATATTAGGCATGACAGTACCATTTTCAATTGCCTTCTCCTGTTCCTCTTGTTCAACAAAACGTAACATTTTGTATGCGGAAACAAAATGATTGATGCGATCTAATAAGTTAGCAATGAGCCGCATCAATTTAGGATGACATTTTTTATTTTCGTCACACTGTAAACGTTGGTCATTAGCAGTGGCAGTATCTAAAATGTAGAGTTGGGCATAAGCAGGAGCTTGATCTGGAGCAGGATGTAGTGTTCCAGTACGGTGATAAATTTGGCCATGAATCCTGAAGCAATAAGGGCCATGTCCAGGTGGGGGAGCAATACTTGCACCCATAGAAGCAAAACCAAAGGAACTATTAATACTTCTGATGTTATCCATCATATTCCGACTGTATGGACTCTGACCTTTAAGAATACATTCCAACATCTCTGGATACTGAGGTAACGGAACCTTGACCTTCCCCTTGTGACAACAGAGAGTATACTGTTTATCCGATGGCATCTCATCCATGAAATGTCGAGCTTCACAATGGTTACATATGAATATCATTGAGCCACAGCTATGTTCCACAATGCCAAAATCACTATCTGTAAATCCAGGTGGATATGAAGAGGGAGGTGTAGGTAGGTAAATACGATGTTGTTTCTGCAAACCGACATAGATCAGACGTTGAAGTAATAAAGCAGAAAAAGAGTCAGGATCCACTTGTGTAACAGTAGAAGACGTCTTTTTGCGGTGTTGACGACGGGAGGCACCACTTTTACGTAAGCGGCTCTGTTTGGATAGTGAAGACTCCTGAGCAATTTGTGCCTCCAAAGGAGTTTGTTGTTGTTCAACACGAAAACGTTTTGTGCGTGATGTCTCCTGACCACAATGTTTACGCTTTGCTGTTGCTTTGCGCGGTGATGAAACTTGAGGAATTGTGCTACTTTCATCCGGTGAACTGCTAGAAAGAGCTAGAGCAAACTGTAGTACTGGTGAGCTTACAGTTGGATCAGCAGACTGTAGTACTGATGAGGTTACTGTCTGATCAGCACACTGAGTTAGATCAGCAGAGTATTGTACTGGTGAGCTTACAGTTTGATCAGCAGACTGTTGTACTGATGAGGTTACTGTCTGATCAGCAGAGTGATGTACTGGTGGTGTTACTTTTTTTTTTTTGACGGCGGTGACGTTCCTTCTGAGCTTTTTTGCCCAAGCGTAGTTGTTTTTGTTCCAGCGACTCCGTTGCAATGCGTTGCTTATACTCAGCTTTAGACTTATCCAAACGACATTGTCGCTCTTCTTCAGTTTCCTTAGCACGTGTCTTACGCATCCATGCGGCTTTGTACCCGCCAACATCCTTGCTAGTATCCTTTGAAGTCATGTTAGGACATACAAAGGTAATACTATGCTTGGAGAGGTGTAGGTACGTAAGAGCTTTTACAAAAGCTTTTTGGGAGAAAAGAATTCTTGAAAAGTATAGAATAATTATTAAGGAAAATAATAAGTTCCAGATAGACAATGAACATATTTAAATATCATGTTTTCTATGTCCTTATAATGTACCCTACGACGTATTACAAAGATATAGACATGTTTCTCATTAATATCAATAATAGTAAGAGGTGACTGAATACTTAAGGACATCGAATGTGCATACATAATACCAATAGCATGAATACCAATACCATCATAAATACCATCATCAAAACCATCATCCATACCATCATCCATAGCATCATCAATAGCATCATCAATAGCATCATCAATAGCAATAATATTACCAATAGCATTATTATTAGCAGTAATAGCAGTATTAATAGCATTATTAGCAGTATTATGATAATTAATAACAGTATTAATAACATTAATAGCAGTATTAATAGTATTAACAGCAGTATGAATAGAGTAATAGCATTATAAATAGCATTAATAGCATTAGTATTAGCATTAATAGCATTAATAATAGCATTAATAGCAATATTATTTGAATTCATAGCATTATTATTACTATTAATAGCATAAATATTAGCATTAACAGCATTATTATTAGCATTAATAGCATTATTAATAGCATTAATAGCAATATTATTTGCATTAATAGCATTATTATTACCATTAATAGCATAATTATTAGCATTAATAGCATTAGTAATAGCATTAATAGCAATATTATTTGCATGAATAGCATTATTATTACCATTAATAGCATAATTATTAGCATTAATAGCATAATTATTAACATTAATAGCATTAATAATAGCATTAATAGCAATATTATTTGTATTAATAGCATTATTATTACCATTAATAGCATAATTATTAGCATTAATAGCATAATTATTAACATTAATAGCAGTAATAATAGCATTAATAGCAATATTATTTGCATTAATAGCATTATTATTACCATTAATAGCATAATTATTAGCATTAATAGCATAATTATTAACATTAATAGCATAATTATTAGCATTAATAGCATTAATAGCAATATTATTTGCATTAATACCATTATGATTACCATTAATAGCATAATTATTAGCATTAATAGCATAAATATTAGCATTAATAGCATAATTATTAGCATTAATAGCATAACTATTAGCATTAATAGCATAAAATATTAGCATTGATAGCATAATTATTAACATTAATAGCATTAATAATAGCATTAATAGCAATATTATTTGCATTAATAGCATTATTATTACCATTAATAGCATAATTATTAGCATTAATAGCATAATTATTAGCATTAATAGCATTAATAATAGCATTAATAGCAATATTATTTGCATTAATAGCATTATTATTACCATTAATAGCATAATTATTAGCATGAATAGCATAATTATTAATATTAATAGCATTAATAATAGCATTAATAGCAATATTATTTGCATTAATAGCATTCTTATTACCACATTTTAATAGCTAATTAGATTATAGCTATTAATCATGCATAATAATTAATGCATTAATAGCATTAAAAATTTAATTATCATTAATTAGCATTAATAAATTAATAGCAATTATTATTTGCATTAATAGCATTATTATTACCTATTAATTACCATAATTGTTAGCATTAATAGCATAGATTAATTAGCATTTAATAACATTAATATAGTAATTAGCATTAATAGCATAATTAATTAGCATTAATAGCATTAATTATTAGCATTAATACATAATAATTAGCATTAATACATAAATTAATTATACTAATATATATGCAAAACATAATTATTCATAATAGCATAATTATTACCATTAATTAGCCTAATTTATTAGCATTAATAGCATAATATACATAATAGCAATTAATTATTTATAATAGCATTAATAGCATATATTATCATTAATAGCATATTAATTAGATTAATATAATAGCATTATTATTACATTAATACATATTATTAGATATAGCATTTAATAGCATAATTATATTAGCTTAATACATAATTATTGCATTAATAGCATTATTATTAGATTATCATTATTATTAGATTTATATTTAGTTATATATTATTTAGCATTACTATATTAGCATTTATTTGTTTATTATTTGCATTATATTGCATTATTATTATCATTAATTAATTATTATTATTATAGCATTAATAGCAAATTCTCATTATCTAGCATATATTAGCATTTTATTTTTAGTATTAATTTGTATATTAATATTATATTGTTTATTATAGCTTTTATTATTTGCATTATATAATATTTTTTAATTAAATTAGCTTATTAATAGCATTATGGATTAATTAGAATTAATAGCATAAAATATTCATTATTGCTTTGTTTATTACTATTAAGATGCTTAATTAAATATTATTTAATGAATATCATTTTTATATCTTTAATAACATGTTTATTAGCTTAATAGATAATTATTAGCATTTAATGAGCAACAATTTTTCAGTGCTATATCATTATTATTAGATTTTTTTTTTTTATTATTATTTTTTATGTTATTATTATTTTTTTTTTTATTTTTTTTTTTATTATTTTTTATTTTTTTTTTATTACATTTTTATTATTAAATTTATTTATTATTAGTTATTTTAAGTGAGCCTGAGACACAGTTCTCCTTCAGGTCCGCTGAAAAGGCTCATATTATTAGCATTTTTTTTTTTTTTTTTATTATTTTTTTTTATTTAATTTTTTATTATTTTTTATTTATTTTTTTATTATTTTTCAATTATTTTTTAATTATTTTTTTATTATTAAATGTATTAGTTATTTTAAGTGAGCCTGAGGCTGAGACACAGTTCTCCTTCAGGTCCGCTGAAAAAGCTCATATTATTAGCATTTTTTTTCTTTTTTTTATTATTATTTTTTATTTAATTATTATTATTTTTTTTTTTTTTTTTTTATTATTTTTTAATTATTTTTTAATTATTTTTTTTATTATTAAATGTATTAGTTATTTTAAGTGAGCCTCATGGTGAGACACAGTTCTCCTTCAGGTCCGCTGAAAGGGCTCATATTATTAGAATTTAATTTTTTTTTTATTATTATTTTTTATTTAATTATTTATTATTTTTTATTTATTTTTTTATTATTTGTTAATTATTTTTTAATTATTAAATGTATTTATTATTTGTTATTTTAAGTGAGCAGACACAGTTCTCCTTCAGGTCCGCTCCAACCCCTCATAGAGAAGGGGGGGGGTGTGCGGACATATGTAAGGAGGGGGTGTGCGGACATATGGAAGAGGGGGGGTGTACGGACATAATGGCGGGGGGGGAGTGTGCGGACATAATGGTGGGGGTGGTGTGGTGTGCGGACATAATGGAGGGGGGAGTGTGCGGACATAATGGCGGGGGGTGGTGTGCGGACATAATGGAGGGGGGGGGGAGGTGTGCGGACATAATGGAGGGGGGAGTGTGCGGACATAATGGAGGGAGGGGTGTGCGGACATAATGGCGGGGGGAGTGTGCGGACATAATGGCTGGGGGAGTGTGCAGACATAATGGCGGAGGGGTGGTGTGCGGATATAATGGCGGGGGGGTGGTGTGCGGACATAATGGAGGGGGGGAGTGTGCGGACATAATGGAGGGAGGGGTGTGCGGACATAATGGCGGGGGGTGTGCAGACATAATGGCGGGGGGAGTGTGCAGACATAATGGCGGGGGGTGGTGTGCGGACATAATGGAGGGCGGGGTGTGCGGACATAATGGAGGGAGGGGTGTGCGGACATAATGGAGGGAGGGGTGTGCGGACATAATGGCGGGGGGAGTGTGCGGACATAATGGCGGGGGAGTGTGCGGACATAATGGCGGGGGGAGTGTGCGGACATAATGGCGGGGGGAGTGTGCGGACATAATGGCGGGGGGAGTGTGCGGACATAATGGCGGGGGTAGTGTGCGGACATAATGGCGGGGGGAGTGTGCGGACATAATGGCGGGGGGAGTGTGCGGACATAATGGCGGGGGGAGTGTGCGGACATAATGGCGGGGGGAGTGTGCGGACATAATGGCGGGGGAGTGTGCGGACATAATGGCGGGGGGAGTGTGCGGACCTAATGGAGGGGGGAGTGTGCGGACATAATGGAGGGGGGAGTGTGCGGACATAATAGAGGGGGGAGTGTGCGGACATAATAGAGGGGGGAGTGTGCGGACATAATGGCGGGGGGAGTGTGCGGACATAATGGCGGGGGAGTGTGCGGACATAATGGCGGGGGGAGTGTGCGGACATAATGGCGGGGGGAGTGTGCGGACATAATGGCGGGGGGAGTGTGCGGACATAATGGCGGGGGGAGTGTGCGGACATAATAGAGGGAGGGGTGTGCGGACATAATGGCGGGGGGAGGTGTGCGGACATAATGGAGGGGGGAGGTGTGCGGACATAATGGAGGGGGGAGGTGTGCGGACATAATGGAGGGGGGAGGTGTGCGGACATAATGGAGGGGGGCTGGGGATCGGTGGTGGTGTGTGGATCGTTGCTGGGGGGGAGGCACAGCTGTGGGTAGCGGGGACCGGAGGCGGGTGCGGCGCCTCGGCTCCATGGACCCCGTGCGAGGGTCTATGGTGTATAGCGGGGTGTGGGTGGACAACGGTGGGGGGGTTGTGTGGACGTGGGGGGGCTGTGCGGACATGGGGGGGCTGTGCGGAGATGGGGGGGCTGGATAGGCGATAGGAGTATAGAAGGGATTAGAGGGTAAAGAAGAAAAAAAGGTCGAGAAGTAGTGTAGATAGTAGAAGTCGGAAAAAATATGGAGTGTAGAAAGGGTAAAATAAAAGACAAAGAATCTAAAGAAAGGTTGTTAGCTCTGAAAGGATATCTTAGCTGCAGGGTAGTTGGGGTCGTCTTGAAGCTTGCTTCGGTAAATCCAGGAGCGAGTCTTCTTGCGGCCTCTGAATCCGGCAGTCCGTGATAGAGGTAGCGTGGAGCAGAAATGAAGAGTGATTTCAAATTTCGCGGCTTATAAAATGGGCTGTGAAATTTGAAACCACAAAATGGCAGGGGGGGCGTAAATCAAGTAATGATTGGGCTTTGAATGGAAACTCTATTTACAAAGAGTCTCCATTCAGGTCCGCTGAAAGGCTTCATTGACTTACATAGCGGATAATCCTGGACGCTGATTGGTCGTTTTTTCCCATAGAGAAACATGGGCATGTTAGTCTATGGGAAGTAGCGACCAATCAGCGTGCAGCATTCTCCGCCATGTATGTGTAGGAGGCCATTGTGCGGACCTAAAGGAGAAATGAGTCTTTGAAGAAAAATGTTTTGTATTATTATTTTTTATTTTATTATTTAATATTTTTTATTTATATTTTTATTAATTTTTAAATTTTTTTAAATTATTTTTTATATTATTACATTTATTTGTTATTTTAAGTGAGCCTGAGCCTGAGACAACCGTTCTCCTTCAGGTCCGCTGAAAGGGCTCATATATTTTTTTTATTTTTTTATTTTTTTTTTATTATTATTTTTTATGTTATTATGTATTATTTTTTATTTATTTTTTTATTATTTTTTAATTATTTTTTAATTATTTTTTTTATTATTAAATGTATTAGTTATTTTAAGTGAGCCTGAGGCTGAGACACAGTTCTCCTTCAGGTCCACTGAAAGGGCTCATATTATTAGGCTTTTTTTTTTTTTTATTATTATTTTTTTATTTAATTATTTATTATTTTTTATTTATTTTTTTATTATTTTTTAATTATTTTTTAATTATTTTTTTTATTATTAAATTTATTAGTTATTTTAAGTGAGCCTGAGGCTGAGACACAGTTCTCCTTCAGGTCCGCTGAAAGGGCTCATATTATTAGGCTTTTTTTTTATTATTATTTTTTATTTAATTATTTTTTATTTTTTATTTATTTTTTTTTATAATTTTTTAATTATTTTTTTATTATTTTTTTTATTATTAAATTTATTTGTTGACATACATTAGCGATGTGTCGGCGAATTAACGGCCGGGCCCCTGGTTCTATTTGTCGGCCCCAAAATCGCGGACACACCGCTAATGTATGTCTATGGGCAGTGAGGTCGAATTCTGATTGGTCGGCGTCAGCAGAGAGCGACCAATCAGAAATCGGGCTGACTGCCCATAGACATGCATTAGCGGTGTGTCCGCGATTTTAGGGCCGACAAATAGAACCAGGTGGGCGGCCATAAAATCGCCGACACACCGCTAATGTATGTCAATGGGAAATGAGGTGGTCTTCTGATTGGCTGAGGGCAGTAGACAGCGACCAATCAGAAGAGCGCCTCACATCTCATAGAGATAGAATGGCGGATTTTTCGTCCATTCTATCTTAATGAGAAGTGAAGAGGACGTCGGAGGGGGAAGTTGGCGGAAAGGAGACAGAAGACCCCGGGGGCCGGACGAAGAGCCGGAGATGGCGGAAAGAAGAGAGAAGACCGGCGGGGCCGGAGGAAGAGGACGCCTGGCCGGACGGAGGACTTGTGGATCGGACGGACGATCAGATGACTAAGAAGGCATGTAAGTGATCGACGGGGGCGTTAGGTTAGGGGACGGCGGGGGCTTCGGGTGTAGGGCCTTAGGTGTTAGCGACAGCGGCGGGGGAGCTTAGGAGGCGGCGGGGCTTAGGGGATAGGGGCTTAGGTGCGGCGGGGCTTAGGTGCGGTGGACTTAGACTTAGGGGGTAGGGGCTTAGATGCGGCGGGGCTTAGAGGGTATGGGCTTAGGTGCGGCGGGGCTTAGAGGGTAGTGGCTTAGGTGCAGCGGGGCTTAGGGGGTAGGGGCTTAGGTGCGGCGGGGCTTAGGGGGTAGGGGCTTAGGTGCGGCGGGGCTTAGGGGGTAGGGGCTTAGGTGCGGCGGGGCTTAGGGGGTAGGGGCTTAGGTGCGGCGGGTCGGGGCTTAGGTGCAGCGGGGCTTAGGGGGTAGGGGCTTAGGTGCGGTGGGTCGGGGCTTAGGTGCGGCGGGGCTTAGGGGGTAGAGGCTTAGGTGCGGCGGGGCTTAGGGTGTAGGGGCTTAGGTGCGGCGGGTCGTGGCTTAGGTGCGGCAGTGCTTAGGGTGTAGGGGCTTAGATGCGACGGACTTAGGGGGTAGGGGCTTAGGTGCGGCGGGTCGTGGCTTAGGTGCGGCGGTGCTTAGGGTGTAGGGGCTTAGGTGCGACGGGCTTAGGGGGTAGGGGCTTAGGTGCGGTGGGGCTTAGGTGCGGCAGACTTAGACTTAGGGTTAGGGACTTAGATGCGGCGGGGCTTATAGGGTAGGAGCTTAGATGCAGCGGGGCTTATAGGGTAGGGGCTGTTAAAGAAGTTGTCTTTTACTTGTATCTACTCTGTATTGGCAGCCATTTTGTCCTTCTAAGAGCCATTTTAGTTTATCATCCTATTCCTTTGCAATATCCCTTTATAAATTCATATACTTTTAGTAATGTAATATGGCAATGGTTGAGGGATGAGAACATAGAAAAATATGCAGACATGGGTATGGGAGTATAGCTAAACACTTCCTAGACTGTCTCTTTCTCTTCCCCTAGATTAATAATAGTCATACAGGCGGCATAGAGTCAGCGGACCGTGACCCTGAGCGCATAAAGTGCAGCAAACAGATGTCTAATGACTATAGCAACTGGTTTATGACCGGTGAATAAGAACATTCATTGATTGGGAGTCATATCCCTATGAAGGTGTTGATAGATCTATGTCTGGTCTTAGCACATTACTTGCATTTTGTACATTTTTTTATGACTATGTGTCCACCATCTTGCCACGTATTATCCTGTTATGTAATATCCCATTGTATGAGTGTCCAATGAATTGGTTATATAATCTGACCCTTTGAATAAAGAATCAGACTCTCTCTTGGAAGACAAGCTGCCTGATGTGTCTTTCTCTTTGAGCGTCCCTATACCGGATCAGGTGCCGATCCAACTATTATTTTACAAATCAGTCTATTCTGGTTAGCATAAGCATTAAAGCCCAGTTGACGGCTTTATCAATTTGGAGGCCCCAGCGAGATTTCTCCACCCCGAGGTTTATTTTTTTTCTTTCCACCTTTTTGTTATCTTGATCTGAACATACAAGCTGCCATTTCCTTGGGTGAACCACACGAAACCGCGGTAAGTTGAGCCTTTGACTCACGGTGTGCTCCACCCCGGGGCACTGGCCGCCTGCGTCAGATCACGGGGAACACAAACCTGGAAACTCTCAGGTAGACTGATTTAATTGTTCTCATTCACTCTCTCTATTTCTCTTGCTTTCTGTTTCCCTTTTCCTACTTATCCTAAACCTGTTTATTACTTGTATGTGATATGTTTTAACTTTGTTTATATCCCTTACTGTTTTCAGGTACTTAATTCTGTTTCTTATAATTTTGCTAAATACGGTATATTATTGTTAATTGCTGTGCTACTGCCTGTTTTCTGATTTCAATTGTCTATTTCTCTTGGCGCGAGACTAACCAGCGTGTAGGGAGAGGGGGAGAAAACTAAAGTGAGAGGTATTTCCAGCGTTGTGACCTATCTGACCTTATACACGCTCCTCACCCCTCCTTTCTTCCTGCTTTACGAAGCAGCTAAACAGCAGCTAATGTAAATTGTATTCTTTTTTTGTTTCCTTAATGCAGTGTGATAGTTGTATATGTAGTTTCCTTTTACACTGGCAATCGGAGCCAGAGATAAGATTGTTTACTGTATTACCTGTGTTGACGGGCCCCTTGGGTTGGGAGTCTGCATTTAGTCAGGGAGACGGCAGAAGGTGTGTTGAAGTTAGGATCAACTCTCATTATGTTCCACACCCGGAGAGTGTTGGGTTAACACTTGAGCAAGTGTTTGCAGGTATTAGACTACATACTGGTGCCACTGGGGAGTTACTGTGTCCTACTGCTGTCCAAGAGCTAAGACTTGTTGTTGAAACCTTTGCTTGTTACCGCCGATGTGCCACCTAAAGTAAATACTATAATAGTGTGTTTGTTTTTGTTGCACCATTGAATCAGTGTGCGTGTGTCAGAAAGTGAATACAAGAGAATTTATTGCTATAACGGCTCCTTGGCTGAATTGCCTGGTTGTATGAAAGCTGTAGGGATCTGAAAAATGTCCTGATTGACAGGAGCCCATTAGGTTTGATTCCTGGCCAACTGGCACCTGGAATACTTATTCAGGAACACTAGGACGTGTAATCACATAGACACATTCGCTTGAATGAAACAAGCCTAAACCAGCTGATGCTTGGGCAGGCGGTATGAACAGTGATTGTGCAGCGTGATTGGGTTCCAGACAAGTATTCTAGGAATTGTGATATTTTGCATTTATTTTACATCAATTAACATTATATTCTTTGTAATGGAAGTAAGGAATTTTCAACATGTCATGTCCTGATTGCAAACTTGGTTTGATGTTAGCTATATCATTGGCAGGCTGGAGAATTGTTAAAATAACAGACTACGGGTATAACAAAGAGCGCACTGGGTTCGGACCTCTATCTGCCACACTTCCAAATTTTATGGTATTCCGTCTCAATGTTCATGGTGTCCCCTTTGAGGACTGGGCTTGATAGGAATGCAATCTCTGGTATCTGGGTAATTCGTGCCCCCTGAATAACGGACAGCCAGAGGATCATACCCAGTCCACGGCAGCTTCTGTTCTCCTCCTTGGATATCAATTGTACAGTGAATAAGTTTTATTTTTCTCTCAACTGTCCTGTATAACTGTTTACACTGCGTTTTATACGGCGTAGCAGTATTGAAGTGTAAGTGCCTTGATCTGATATGACCTGTGAATATTGCCTTTGTACTGTGACATTAGAACTAAGAGGTACAGCTCAGACGTGGTATTTGGAACACATTTATCCCGAGCCTGTATCCGCGCACGAATATATCAACCTGCGAGGTAATCCCTGCATAGTTATACCACTTCATGTAATACCCTACACATACACAGTTAAGAGAAGTTGGAAACAGGTGATCCGGTTTAAGTGGTATTCACCAAACACTAGGAGACAGGTGACACACAATTTCAGATACTCAGAAGAGGGTGTAGATTCTGGCATTGAGGTGTCAGCCTCAGATGAGTGATTTTATCCTGCTGTGAAATATGGTGTATGAGGAATACATTGGAGTAAGTTTTGGCATTGCATTGTATGCATTAGTGTTTATTTGCATACTAAGACAGATTTACAACAGGCTTAGAGCAGACCAGAAAGCTCAGTTAGCACTACTTGCCCGGGAGGTTGTGACAACTGGACCGGAACAGAGACTAGAGGATAGGGTTGATTCTAGTTCTGTCTAAAACAGGTGGTTCAGCAAAGGTCTAGTCTGAAATAAGAGACTAGAGGATAAGGCTGAACCAAGTTTTATTCAGCACGGGTGAATCAGCGGAGATCTAGTCCAGAAATAGCAAATACTGTGGGAGGGATCGCTACCCTTCACAGACGCTATGGGGACCAGTTTCAGTAAGCATCTCACTAGGTCGGAAATGGATCCAAGACCAAAAATGATAGATTTAGTGAGAGCTAAACAGGGACAAAGGGCAGTTAAGGATGCAGCAAGGATTTTGCGTAAAGCCAGGATGCCGTCTTCTTCAGGTTGTTTAGACCCTTCTCGTTGGAAACAGTTTTGCCATCAAAATGACCAATGGATTCATAAGCACGGATACGGGCACCAAGTGGGAAGCCTGGATCCGGACTTCTGAAAGCCATCATCCCCTTATGTATGACGATGACTAATTGCTTTAATTGTCCGTGAAGTTGGGACAATTGGTCCAGATGCCAGGTCAGAGCCTAATTCAAGAAATCAAGGTGAACCGGCGCAGGTCTAGCTTGGTATAGCAGGATACTGAAGATAGGGATAGCTACCCGTGACAGTTGCTATGGGAACCAGGTAATTGGTTTGGATGACAGGCTAGAGGATAATGCTGGCTCAGGGTGAATTAGATCTGACTTGGTCATAGCGAGATGCTGAAGATAGGGATCGCTACCAGTGACAGCCGCTATGGAGACCAGTTTCAGTGAGCTACTCACTAGATCGGAACGGGTTGTAAACCCAAGACCAAAGATGATTGATTTAGTGAGAGTACAGTATGGACAGAGGGTAGTTAAAGATGGAGCAAAGATTTTGAGGAAAAAAAAAAAAACGGAATCATGCTCGCTGTGTGCTAGCATTTACTGATCATGAGTATGATGTCAAATATGATAAGGAAGCAAAAATTTTTTTTTTTGAAGGATACGTTTTTTAAGGGGTTAAGAGAAGACCTTAGAGCAGAAGAAAACAAAGAAATCTGCCCCTGTAATGGTTAATCTACAACCAGGAGAACCCCTTGAAGCTATACAAAGATCCCTAGATGAGCTTCAACCCAATTTCACAAAACCTAAGGCTTGCACTTGAGAGGAATGTGAAAAGAAGGGATTGTGTTTTGAATGTGGCCAAAAAAAGAAAAAAAAAAAAAAAGGAGAGAATGCCCAACCAGGAGAAAGATAGAGACAGACAAAATATACAACACTGAATGTTGTTACCAGAAATAGTGATTCAGACTAGGAAACAGGCAGCCCCCAGGACAACCAAATAGTCTTTGCCCCCCCAGATGCAGTCCATCAGCCGTAGCTCAATTAACGCTCCCTACCGGCAAAAGTGTAGATTGCCTGATTGACACGGGAGCAATGCTTACTGTAATGATGTCTTTATTGCAGTTAGATGATGACAAACTACATACAGGCTTTGATGAACAGATAAAGCAGAGGCTGCAAGAGGTGCCAGCGGCACTATGGGTAAAAGACAAAACTGATGTTGGTTTATTGAAAATAACACCTGTGAAAATTAAATCTAAACCAGGAACTGTATTGGTATGTATCAGACAATATCCCCTGAGCAGAGACCAGGATACAGCCCTTTCACACCAGGTTGATGACTATTTGAAGATGGAGGTTGTAAGGTAATGCTGATCCACTTATAATACAGCAAAAACCAGGTCAACCTGTTGTGTACAGAATGATTCATGATTTACACGAAACCAACAAATTGATGATTATTGATACCCCCATAGTGCCTAATCCGCATACCTTATAAGTCAGATTCTTGCAGAAACAAAAATTCTTTACAGTAATTGATTTGAGTAATACCTACAATTGATTCAGTGTGTTGATGATTTACTGCTATGTACACCTGACAAACCAACTTGTTTACAGGAAACACTGTCTTTGTTAAGGTTTTTGTTTCAGGAGGGATGCAAGGTGACAAAGGACAAGTTGCAGATAGCCCAGACTAAGGTTATTTTTCTTGGCCATTGCATCTCTGCTCAATCAAAACACATTACAAATGATAGGAAGACGACAATCAGTCAGGCCAAGCAACCCAACAGTGAAAGAACACTGAGAACCTTCTTAGGGTTGGTAGGTTACTGTAGAGAATGGATTCCTTCAGCATCAGAGAAAATGCAGCCTTTATATGATGTATTGGCATCCTGCAATAAGGGCAAGCCTTATGAAATGACCCCGGAAGCCAAAGAAGGGTTTGACATGCTGAAGGACATTTTCTCTGCACCAGCACTTGGAATACCAAATTATGATCTCCCATTCTATCTGTTTTGTTATGAGTTGAGTGGACATCCAAAGGAGTATTGGCACAAAAACATGGGGAAAGTACCGACCACTGGGTTATTATTCTGCCCAACTTGACCTAGTGATAAAAGGAGAACCCTCCTGTATCAGGGCAGTGGCGGCCTGTGCAATTTTAAAAGATAGAGTTGCTGATTTGGTATTGGACAATACCTTGGAAGTACAGGCATCACACTCTGTGCAGGAAGTGTTACTCCAAGCACACACAAAGCATTTATCAATGAACAAACTGACCAAATATGAAGTGGCCTTATTGACACCTCCAAACATCACTGTAAAGAGGTGCACAGTGCTTAATCCAGCCACTTTATTACCAGAAACAGACAATGACTTGACAAATGAAATTGAGCACAATTGCTTTGAGCTAATGGAGATTGAGACTCAGCCATTGGCAAATGTACAGGAGACACCAATACACAATGCAGATTTAGAACTTTATGTTGATGGGTCCAGATTCTACACAGATGGTGTACCGCATACTGGATATGCTGTTGTTACCCTACATGAAGTTCTGAAAAGTGAACCACTACCTGCTAGGATGTCTGCCCAGGAAGCTGAATTAAAGGCTCTGACAGAAGCATGTGTCATTGGGGAGGGGCTGCAGACGAACATTTTTACCGATAGCCGCTACGCTTTTGGTTGTGTGCATGATTTCGGCCCCATATGGAAAAGCAGACAGTTTGTGGTAGCCTCAGGTAAAAACCCATAAAGAACGCAGACTCAGTAGCACAGCTTCTCAGAGCACTGGAGCTGCCCAGAAAGGTGGCAGTGATCAAGGTGCAGGCTCACACTAAGGAGCGCACCAAAGAGGCTAGAGGAAATGACCGTGCAGATAAGGCGGCCAAGGCAGCTGCCCTGCTCCCTCTCCCAGCAGAAATCTACACTGTGCAAGTGTCTGGGAGGGTGGATCTTGACCTTTTAATGCGCCTGCAAGCGCAGACTTCGAAACATGAAAAAGATGAATGGATACGTGCAAATGCCCAAAGAGAGGATGATCTATGGAAGGTAGGTACTAACTATTGCCTTCCTAGAGCACTATATCCTATGATGTGCGCCCTCTCACATGGGCCAACTCATCAGTCCAAAGACGCAATGGCAGAACAAGTAAAACATCACTGGGTGGCACCTGGGTTCCATTATGCTGCTGCTAAACACGTACAGGGTTGTGTAATCTGTGCATGCCACAATGCTGGTAAGACGGTTAAGGTACCGCAAAAATGTACGCCTAGGCCACTCTACCCCTTTCAAAGGTTGCAGATTGACTTTATTCAGCTTCCAAAGGTAGGCACCTATGAGTATGTACTGGTTTGCACAGACCTATTCTCAGGATGGCCAGAGGCCTGGCCTACAGCCAAAGCCACTGCCAAAACTGTTGCTAAGAAATTACTATCTGAAGTGGTGTGCAGGTATGGAGTGCCAGAAGTAATAGAAAGCGACAGGGGAAGTCACTTCACCTCCCAAGTCTGTCAGGAGGTCTTGCAAGCTCTAGGAATAGAGCAGGCTTTTCATACCGCATACAGGCCACAAAGTTCTGGGAAGGTCGAACGGGACCTTAAAGTTGAAAGTTCAAAAGGTCATGGCAGAGACAGGGAAGCCATGGACAGAATGCCTCCCAATAGCCTTGTACTCTGTGAGGGTTACTCCAAACAAAAAGACTGGGTTGTGCCCTTATGAGGTGCTGTTTGGGGAACCACCAAAGACAGGACTGTATTTTCCTCAGCAGCTGCAAACATTGCATTCTGACATGACAGCCTATGTAGGAGCTTTACAAAAGGTGTTGCATCAAATTCACAAACGTGTTTTTAGTTCCATTCCAGATCCCTCCTCCTTGGAAGGCACACACTCGCTGAAGCCCGGAGATTGGGTGACAGTTAAGAAGCACGTGAGGAAAAGCCTGGAACCCAGATTTGAAGGTCCATTTCAAGTCCAGCTCACTACACCAACCTCAGTGAAGCTTGAAGGAAAGACCATCTGGATCCACGCGTCCCACTGCAAGAAGTTTCACAAAGAGGGAAAAGATGACCGTGGGGAAGTATTGTTTGTTACCCTTACTTTTACTCTATCATACTGCTTCCTCCGGGAAAGAGACAGGAGATGAAATCCCACTTAAGCCGTGGGAGAGAGGAGTGCTTCAACAAGAAGAAGTAGCTAGGGAAAGTGGCTTATTATCAAGTGAAGAGCAGACAAAAGAATGGGATAATAAGTTTGTTAAATATCATGAGTATATATCACAAGCCCGCAATCTTTCAAATTGCTGGATATGTTCACATGCATCTATTGCAGCTAAGACTATGCCCTATTTTGTAACGCCAATCCCAGAGACAGAACTAATGGGTCCAAAATGTTGGAAAATGGATGCTTTACAACTAAATGACCAACAGAGTAAAACCTCTGCTCCCTTACCTATAACAGGGTGGACTAGACCACCTTGGCTCCAGCTTAATTTAACCTTACATCCACGGGGCCAAGGTAAAGACACCAGTAAGATGTATGTAATTAAAGAACATGATGGGATTTGGGAAAGTGAGGAAACACGTAAACGATACTTGGGAAAAATACCCCCCCATCATTTGAAAATTAGTTTTTCTATCAGAAGGAAAACCCCACCTATAAAGGGAGTAGCAGATCCATACTGTAATAAGGAGCCTTGTCTTCAAAGATACGTACATGTAGCTAATTGGACTGAGGAAAATGATTATGCATTTGCAAATGGTAACACAGAGATGTGTGCAAATCGTGGGGCGGTGTATGAGGAGGAGAGTGAATTTGGTACACCAAAATCAAAAACAACACCCTCACCAGCACAATTTTGTGAGCCTCTAAGATATTATAGATCCATTACAACTGATTTAGAAGACTCATGGTGCTTGTATACACAAAACATGAGGCTCATCTCTATAGTTATGGCATTATTAAACGAATATCAGTTTCAACTTCCAAACGGTATATACATTGTTTGTGGAGAAAAGGCCTACAGGTGGCTTCCAGTAGGTGCTGAAGGGTATTGTACCCTTGCAAGGCTGGAACCTGCAACCTGGGTATGGGAGGATGCTGATTTTCCATATAAGAACATCCCCCGGCACATGCTTTCAAAAAGAGAAGCTGAAGCGCATCCTCATCACATCAAACATATGTTCAGTACCCCATGGTATGCCAAGGTGGGAATGGTCCTTGCAGGACCAATAGGAACAATGGTTGGTACGATGAGAAATGCACAAATGATTGAGCAATTAGGAGATATTTTTGATAATGTGACCGATCTTCTGTTTGATGCCATAGATGTAGAGTCAGCATATACAAAACAGCTTATCATCATTACCAATCAGCATTCAATGGTTCTAGACTATCTTACTGCCTCTTCTGGGGGGTGGTGCACAGTGATAGGGCCAAGCTGCTGTAACCGAATAAGTCCCTTGGGACTAATGCAGGTGACCCATGACCTCGAACAGGCAGAAAGAATAAAAGAGGAATTTAAAAAAAGCCCACTCTTGGGATGACCAGCCGTTCCCTTCATGGCTCTCCTGGTTGAATCCTATGAACTTATTCAAAGGAGTAGGTGGTTGGGTAACGGGAATAATACATTTCGTGATCCAGGGGGCGTTCATAATACTGGTAGCCGCAATATTGGTAAAATTGTTTGTAATGATGGTAAAGAAAATTCTAGGAGCTAATTGCAAATGTTTTCCAGGTAAAAATAAACGGAGCAAGGCTAAAGACAAGGCCACTGACCCCAAACACGCTCAAGTACTCATGACATTGACCACTATCAAAAGATGCAAGTGTATACTCTGTGACAAGGAAGCTCTGGCGGATCTGGCTGACTGCTCCCATTGTGGAAACCCTTTGAAACCATGTCCATCACCAGAGATGCAAGAAAAAGAGAACTGTTGCACCGTATAAAATATACCACTGTTTACGTATCATTTAACCAGTATATAATCAGTTTTTTTTTTGTATACAAGATGAATTTATCGAATGACCTATAATCCGTAGCATAGCGTTTAAATCAATATATATATATATATCTTTAAGTACTGATAGACTCTAAACACTCCCCTTAGTATCTAGAGGTTGTAGGAAGGACAGTATAGGGAGAAACCAGGGCCGGTAAACAGGGTTTGTCCGAATGGTAGCACCCCATAATATGCATAGGGGAAGCCTGGTGTATTGTGAAGTAAGGCAGCTCTGCGGACCTGGAGGTAGGCAAGGTCAGATGAGGAATAGGAATGATAAAAAGAGGGGAGTTGTTAAAGAAGTTGTCTTTTACTTGTATCTACTCTGTATTGGCAGCCATTTTGTCCTTCTAAGAGCCATTTTAGTTTATCATCCTATTCCTTTGCAATATCCCTTTATAAATTCATATACTTTTAGTAATGTAATATGGCAATGGTTGAGGGATGAGAACATAGAAAAATATGCAGACATGGGTATGGGAGTATAGCTAAACACTTCCTAGACTGTCTCTTTCTCTTCCCCTAGATTAATAATAGTCATACAGGCGGCATAGAGTCAGCGGACCGTGACCCTGAGCGCATAAAGTGCAGCAAACAGATGTCTAATGACTATAGCAACTGGTTTATGACCGGTGAATAAGAACATTCATTGATTGGGAGTCATATCCCTATGAAGGTGTTGATAGATCTATGTCTGGTCTTAGCACATTACTTGCATTTTGTACATTTTTTTATGACTATGTGTCCACCATCTTGCCACGTATTATCCTGTTATGTAATATCCCATTGTATGAGTGTCCAATGAATTGGTTATATAATCTGACCCTTTGAATAAAGAATCAGACTCTCTCTTGGAAGACAAGCTGCCTGATGTGTCTTTCTCTTTGAGCGTCTGATTCTTGACGGCTTTATCAGGGCTTAGGTGCGACGGGCTTAGGTGCGGCGGGGCTTAGGGGGTAGGGGGGGTAGGGGGTTAGGTGCGGCTTAGGTGCAGCGGGGCTTAGGGGGTAGGGCTTAGGTGCGGCGGGTCGGGGCTTAGGTGCGGCGGGGCTTAGGGGTAGAGGCTTAGGTGCGGCGGGGCTTAGGGGGTAGGGGCTTAGGTGCGGAGGGTCGTGGCTTAGGTGCGGCGGTGCTTAGGGTGTAGGGGCTTAGGTGCGACGGACTTAGGGGGTAGGGGCTTAGGTGCGGCGGACTTAGACTTAGGGGTTAGGGGCTTAGATGCGGCGGGGCTTATAGGGTAGGAGCTTAGATGCGGCGGGGCTTATAGGGTAGGGGCTTAGGTGGGGCGGGGCTTAGGGTGTAGGGGGGTAGGGGGTTAGGTGCGGCTTAGGTGCAGCGTGGCTTAGGGGGTAGGGGCTTAGGTGCGGCGGGGCGGCGGCGGACGGTAGGGGCTTAGGTGCGGCGGGGCTTAGGGGGTAGGGGCTTAGGTGCGGCGGGGCTTAGGGGGTAGGGGCTTAGGTGCGGCAGGTCGGGGCTTAGGTGCGGCGGGGCTTAGGGGGTAGGGGCTTAGGTGCGGCGGGTCTGGGCTTAGGTGCGGCGGGGCTTAGGGGGTAGAGGCTTAGGTGCGGCGGGGCTTAGGGGGTAGGGGCTTAGGTGCGGCGGGTCGTGGCTTAGGTGCGGCGGTGCTTAGGGTGTAGGGGCTTAGGTGCGACGGGCTTAGGGGGTAGGGGCTTAGGTGCGGCGGGTCGGGGCTTAGGTGCGGCGGGGCTTAGGGGGTAGGGGCTTAGGTGCGGCGGGGCTTAGGGGGAAGGGGCTTAGGTGCGGCGGGTCGGGGCTTAGGTGCGGCGGGGCTTAGGTGGTAGAGACTTAGGTGCGGCGGGGCTTAGGGGGTAGGGGCTTAGGTGCGGCGGGTCGTGGCTTAGGTGCGGCGGTGCTTAGGGTGTAGGGGCTTAGGTGCGACGGGCTTAGGGGGTAGGGGCTTAGGTGCGGCGGGTCGGGGCTTAGGTGCGGCGGGGCTTAGGGGGTAGGGGCTTAGGTGCGGCGGGGCTTAGGGGGTAGGGGCTTAGGAGCGGCGGGTCGGGGCTTAGGTGCGGCGGGGCTTAGGGGGTAGAGGCTTAGGTGCGGCGGGGCTTAGGGGGTAGGGGCTTAGGTGCGGCGGGTCGTGTCTTAGGTGCAGCGGTGCTTAGGGTGTAGGGGCTTAGGTGCGATGGACTTAGGGGGTAGGAGCTTAGGTGCGGCGGACTTAGACTTAGGGGTTAGGGGCTTAGAGGCGGCGGGGCTTATAGGGTAGGAGCTTAGATGCGGCGGGGCTTATAGGGTAGGGGCTTAGGTGCGGCGGGGCTTAGGGGGTAGGGGGGGTAGGGGGTTAGGTGCGGCGGGGCTTTGAGGGTAGGGGCTTAGGTGCGGCGGGTCTTAGGGGGTAGGGGCTTAGGTGCGGCGGGGCTTAGAGGGTAGGGGCTTAGGTGCGGCGGGGCTTATGGGGTAGGGGCTTAGGTGCGGCGGGGCTTAGGTGCAGTGCGGACATTGTGGGGGAGGGGCTGTGCTGACATTGGAGGGGAGGGGCTGTGCGGACATTGTGGGGGGGTACTGTGCGGACATTGTGGGGGGGTGTTGTGCGGACATTGGGGGGGGGGGTTGTGCGGACATTGGGGGGGTGCTGTGCGGACATTGGGGGGGAGGGGCTGTGCGGACATTGGGGTGGAGGGGCTGTGCGGACATTGGAGGGGAGTGGATCGGGGCTGGGGGGAGGCACAGGGGGCAGCTGCATAGTCGGAGGTGGGCTGTGGGTAGCGGGGAGCAGAGGTGGCATTGGCGGCCATTGCGAGTCGGCTTTAAACTGCTCGCAATGGCTGCTTCGCGGCCAATGCTTCGCGCGTATCCACATGACCACACCGGAAGTAGCGCCGAGAGGGGCGCTTTTGCGATTCGCGATTATATAATAGATTCTCCTCCACCTCCATTATTGTTGAAGACTTATAACAAACACCTATCAGTAATTTATTATTTTTTCCCCCTCCCCTTATCTCCACCCGCAGAGACTCTACATTTCCATTAGATTCACCTATATTATCAAGCAGGATGGGTTTTAAGGATGGTTTTATGTATAAACATACACCTCCTCCTCGCTTATTTGTACGGTCATTTCTAAACAGACTATAGCCCTGTAAATTAACAGCCCAGTCATGGCTCTCATCCAGCCATGTCTCCGATATCCCCACCATGTCATAATTATTTTCCAACAAAATCAGTTCTAATTCTTCCATTTTGTTGGTGAGGCTTCTGGCATTAGTGTACATGCACTTTACGCATCTCTCTTTACCTCTATTCCTTCCTACTATATTGACTGTTCTAACCCCACCCCCCCATGCCACCCCCAATTTTATTACTTGTGCCCAGGTTACTATTTACACTATCATCCCCTCCTGTATAATGAATACCCTCCCCCCCAATCTCTAGTTTAAACACTCCTCCAACCTTCTAGCCATTTTCTCCCCCAGCACAGCTGCACCCTCCCCATTGAGGTGTAGCCCGTCCCTAGCATAGAACCTCATCTTTCCTGCCTGGCTCTCTTCACAAGAGAGGTATATGAATCTATCACTTCAATTCACTCATCTTTCCTGCCTGGCTCTCTTCACAAGAGAGGTATATGAATCTATCACTTCAATTCACTCATCTTTCCTGCCTGGCTCTCTTCACAAGAGAGGTATATGAATCTATCACTTCAATTCACTCATCTTTCCTGCCTGGCTCTCTTCGCAAGAGAGGTATATGAATCTATCACTTCAATCAACAATATACTTGTCTTTTAATAATGTAATATACTGAAATCATCTTACTGTGTGTGATGTGGGATGTTCACAGGTCATCTTTGGTTTAAAAGTGTTTATGACCCAGGATGGCCAGAAACTCTTGTTTATTTGTCTTGCATTTATTACCTTCTGCTGTGCTGAGTTTCTTTGATTGATTGATTATCAAGTGTAATAGACCCAGATCTAAATAGAAACTCACTATATACTGTATGTAGAGCCACCTAAAGGGGTGCAATCATGCGGGGTCTTGCAATCATGCCAACTGTAGAAGTGCAGTTACACCGGGCAGTTAAACGGGGCAGGAAACGGGTAAGTCATGCAAGACAAACAAACAGATATGCAATTTGTTCACTTGTACAGCAATTATGTATTCACTATGTAAACCCCAGACTACTCATCACTACTGACCTCTCACCCACCACTACAGCTCTCCTTCCCGCTGCATCTGACCCAGGCTACTCCCATCCCCTGCTCACCATCCACAATGTATCCCCTCCTTTGCACTCTCACTCCCATCCTTCTCCACTTCCTGCTACCCCCGCTCATCCCTCCACCCAGCAACAAAGTACTTCTCTCACCCTCCATCCTACCTAACCACCTCACCCACTCCTCTGAACTATTCATGCACTTTCAATCCTCCATCTCCAATCAGGCACGGCCACCACGTAAACTCTCATGCTCCCACCTGCTAACCCTCTCCCTGCTCCTCCTACTCGCTGGCGACATTTCCCATAATCCCGTCCCCCCCCGCCACATCCCCACAGTCACCTACACCCCACCCCCACATCCCATCAGCATCTCTCATAACCCCACTATCACCCACCCTCGCAACCTGACCAACCTTAGACCCATCCCCCAAGCCCCTGCTCCTCTAATCTCCCTGCCAGGCGCACTCTGGAACGCCCGCTCAGTCTGTAATAAGCTCACAGACATCCATGAACTCTTTATTTCTAATAAACTCTCATTCCTTGGCATCACAGAGACCTGGCTCACCCCTGCCAACACGGCCTCCCCTGCTGCACTATCCTACGGCGGATTCAATATTTCCCACACACCCCGCCCCTCTGACAAACATGGCGGAGGTGTCGGCATACTTCTATCCGACACCTGCTCCTTCGCCCCTATTCCATTACCCCCCTCTGTTACTCTCCCATCTTTCGAAGCCCACTCTATCCGCATCTTCTCCCCCTGTAACCTCCAGCTAGCCGTCATCTACCGCCCCCTGGATCCATCCCCACCTTCCTCGACCACTTTACCACCTGGCTACTTCATTTCCTCTCTACTGACATCCCCACCATCATTATGAATGATTTCAATATCCCCATTGACACTGCCCACCAAACCGCCTCTCAACTTCTTTCCCTGACCTTCTCCTTCGGGCTCTCCCAATGGTCCTCCTCTGCCACCCACAAAGATGCTGGATCTCGTCTTTACCCGTCTTTGCTCCCTTACTAATGTCACAAACTCAACCCTCACCCTGTCTGACAACAATCTGCTGACCTTCTCCTCCCTCACCTCCCCAACTACATCACCTCCTCTCCGCAAACTTGATCAACCCCGCAGAAACCTAAAACACATTGATCTACACTCACTCTCAGAATCCCTTCTCCCTCTCGCCAACATAACATCTATACGTGACACAGACACTGCCACCACCCTCTACAACACCACATTAACCAAGGCGCTCGACTTAGCAGTCCCCCTCACACACCACGCTCCACGCACTAATAGGCAACCCTGGCACACCACCCTCACTAAAGACCTGAGACGGGCATCCAGGGTCGCCGAGAGGCGATGGAAAAAATCACGTTCCACTGAGCATTTTGCGCTGTTCAAACAGTCCCTCATCGCCTTCAAGACTGCACTTGCCACCGCCAAACAAACCTTCTTCTTATCCCTAATAACCTCCCTGTCCCACAATCCCAAGCAACTTTTCAAAACCTTCAATTCCTTACTCCGCCCGCCTGCTCCCCTTCCCTCCCCCTTATCTCTGCAGAAGACTTTGCCTCCTTCTTCAAAGAAAAGATTGACAGAATCAGAGACAGCTTTGATCCACTGTCCCCACAGCCTCCCCTCTCACCTATACTGCCCTCTACTTCCATCAACTGCTTCCCCCCTATAACTGAAGACCAGCTCTCCCCCCTCCTGTCAAAATCACACCTCACCACCAGCGCCCACGACCCGCTCCCATCCCACCTCATCCCCAACCTCACCTCCGTTATCATCCCAACCCTAACTCATCTTTTCAACCTATCACTTACCACTGGAACCTTCCCCTCAGCCTTCAAACACGCCTTGATCACACCCATCCTAAAAAAACCCTCCCTCAATCCCACAACTGTCTCCAACTACCGCCCTATATCTCTCTTCCCTTTCGCCTCTAAACTACTTGAACAGCATGTCCACTCTGAGCTGTCCTCTCACCTCTCCTCCTGCTCCCTCTTTGACCACCTGCAATCTGGCTTCCGACCCCTCCACTCCACTGAAACATCCCTGATCAAAGTCACAAATGACCTACTGACTGCCAAAAGCAAGCGCCACTACTCTGTTCTCCTCCTCCTCGACCTGTCAGCCGCCTTCGACACTGTTGACCACTCCCTTCTACTACAGATCCTGGAATCTCTTGGCATCACGGACCTTGCCCTCTCTTGGATCTCCTCATACTTAACGGACCGCACCTTCAGCGTCACCCACTCCCACACATCCTCCTCGCCCTACCCTCTATCTGTCGGGGTCCCCCAGGGCTCGGTTCTTGGACCATTACTGTTCTCAATCTACACTCTCGGCCTAGGGCAACTCATTGAGTCCCATGGCCTCCAATATCACCTCTACGCCGACGACACCCAAATCTACCTGTCTGGTCCTGACATCGCCTCCCTTCTATTCAAAATTCCACACTGCCTGTCCGCCATCTCATCCTTCTTTTCTGCTCGCCTCCTTAAGCTGAACATGGACAAAATCGAGTTCACAGTCTTCCCCCCAAGCCGCTCCCCCTCACTACCTGACCTATCCATCGTCGTCAACGACTGCTCTCTCTCTCCAGTTCCCCACGCCAAGTGCCTCAGGGTTATCCTTGACTCTTCCCTCTCCTTCAAGCCCCACATCCAGGCCCTCGCCACCTCCTGCCGACTCCAGCTCAAAAACATCTATAGGATTCGCACTTTCCTTGACCACGACACTGCTAAAACCCTTATTCACGCTCTCATCATCTCCCACCTCGATTACTGCAACCTCCTGCTCATCGGCCTCCCCAATGCCTCCCTTGCACCTTTCCAATTTATCTTGAACGCCGCTGCCCGCCTAATCCATCTGTCTCCCCGCTACTCCCCTGTCTCCCCCCCTGTCTCCCCCCTCTGCCAAGCCCTTCATTGGCTCCCTGCTTCCCAGAGATCCCAGTTTAAAACATCAACTATGACATACAAAGCCATTCACAACCTGTCCCCTCCATACATCTCTGACATGGTCTCCCGATACCTACCCTCACGCAACCTGCGATCCTCCCAAGAGCTTCTCCTCTACTCCCCCCTCATCTCCTCTTCGCACAACCGCATACAGGATTTCTCCCGTGCTTCACCCAGACTCTGGGACTCACTGCCCCAACACATCAGACATTCTCCTACCCTGGGAACCTTCAAAAGAAGCCTGAAGACCCACCTGTTCCGCCAAGCCTACCACCTGCAATAAGACCCGGTCCACCACACCGCCTCATGACTGGAATTTCCCCCTCCCACTGTATCCCCACCTGCCCCTCGTAGACTGTGAGCCTTTGTGGACAGGATTTCTCCCCTCTTGTTTCTGTACAACCGAATTGTCAACATTTATTGTTACTTGTATTGTTACTATGTTACTTGTCCTAGTCTGCCCTTTTTAGCATGTAAAGTGCCATGGAATATAATGGCGCTATATACAGTTAGGGCCAGAAATATTTGGACAGTGACACAAGTTTTGCTATTTTAGCTGTTTACAAAAACATGTTCAGAAATACAATTATATATATAATATGGGCTGAAAGTGCACACTCCCAGCTGCAATATGAGAGTTTCCACATCCAAATCGGAGAAAGGGTTTAGGAATCATAGCTCTGTAATGCATAGCCTCCTCTTTTTGAAGGGTTCCCATATCACCCGACGGGCCTGGTTCAAGAAGAGGGACTGTGCAGGGCACCATAGAAAAGGACAGAGAAAGTGATAGAGAAGGAACACCAGTGGAGCTTCGAAGCTACACTGCTCACTACCAAAAGCACCCGGTCCACTACCTTAGCTGAAAGAACTGCATTTCCCTGTAAACCTGCAGATTACTGAAGTAAAGTACCCGTTCAGAGTGAGGAACGTGTCAGTGTTCCTTTCTAATGAACTGTGATTTACCTGCTTTATACCTCGCAGCGGAGGCCGTGCTGCCCTATTCCACCATTGCTACTTCCAACACTCCGGGGACTCTGCTCTTCCTGTAGGGTGCTACAGCACCTTGCAGCCACCCATCCCCAGGAGGTTCCTGCAGGGCCGGTGCCATCACCAGACCTACAAGTAATGTCACGATTGACTTTATTTTATCGTTTATCGCCAAAATACTTGCCCGCCCTAAGTGGCGAGGAAAAACCAAGGGGCGGGCCAGAGACTCTAACCCGCCCATGGACTATAAAGCAAAACAAACAGGGCGTGGCTGGGTCTTTGCAAGAGGAACCTTCCCAGACTTCGTTGGGTGCGGGTCCTGGAGATATGGCGGCAATCCGATTGAGCGACCTGATGCCGGAGGTGGAAGAGGAGGCCCGCGCCGCAGTCGGTGAACCGGAGGTAGTCTCTCTCCGCACCATAGAGGGAGACGCCAGATACACCGCGAAGCCACGTGGAGGCAGGCCAGCTGTCCCGAACCGGAACTGGTGGTGAGGAACCAGTCACCTGAGACCCACCCGGTAACCGGAGAGGACCCGGTGCTACCAACCATTGAAGAAGAAGAGGCGGGCAGCCCTGAAGCCCTGCAGGAGGATGACGATGAAGAAGCTGCTGAGCCAGATGACCCCACAGACCCTGAGCCTGAGGAGGAGCAGTCACCTACCGAGGAGCCAGACCTGGTTGTAGAGGACGTCAAAGAAGAGAATGACAAGCAGTTCCCCAAGGTGGATGAGGAACCAGACCAGCAAGGCCCTGACGAGGAGAAAGATCCAGAGGAGGATCCAGTAGAGAACCCCAGCGAGTCTGTCACCTGAGGCCCAGGTTGCTTGGTGGGCAGCAACCTCATCTATCAGAGGTAGCGACACTAGAGCTGTTGTGTTGAGCTACCGCCAAAGTCAATACACCAACCATACATCTAACCAACTGGACTATATGCATACCGTATTCCGACCAGGAGGAACGGCAGCGATGCAGAGAGGAGTGGTGGGCTTGCGAGATGGAGAACTTGCAGATCAGAGTGGAGGCCCGTCACCAATCACCCATCCCCCCTGAGCATTGGAAAAGAGGTACAGTGACCACCTTCAACCTTGATAACGGTTGGGGTTTTGCCAGGGAGGAAGGACTATGAGGAGGTTTTTATCTCACGTAGAGACGTTGAATTGCATTTGCCTATGGGACACCCTGATCATGACTTGTACAGATGTGATCGCATTAGCTATGAACGCCATGCAGGACTTAGAGGCTGGTATGCCCTGAGAGTGCGGAAATGTGAGGATCCCCAGTAATAATTGCTTGATTACATGTAGAAAAATGTATATAGTGTGCTTTTCTTCCACAGTGCTCATAGACTTTAAAGAGGAATCTTGATTTCCTTTGATACTCCTTTTGTGTGCTAATACTGCGTGTGCCGCAGCCCAGTGGTAACCTGGACATTGGAAAATACAGTGATAGTAGCCACTGGGTCCGCAATAGTTAACCCGGTTCCGTTGAACGGGTTCAAGTTTGTGTGTTTTATGCAACGTTATAAGAAATCGCCTCCCGGACGGAAAGAATACAAGAATATTGCTGTTATTAAAAGTGTTTTATATTGTTGATATGCATACCTAAAAACTTTTACTCTGTACCGGGTTGGGTAGAATGGACACTTGGGGACAAGTGTATTTACCCAAGGGGGAGTGTAGTGCCCAGCTAGTCAGCGCGCTACAAAAGGGTACTGCACCCCTAACAGAAGTAGAAGCCTGAAACTCCTGCACCACACACACACACCTAGTGATAGGGGACCAATCAGACGCCCGTTACTAGGGTAACTGGACCCGGTGGGAGGAGAAACTAGGTTATATAGTGCGTGGGGAAAGTAGAACAGAGCAGAACTGAACAGTGAGTGAGAAGAGCAGAAGTACTTAACGGCAGCACAGTAAGGCTGAAGGCACACTGATCCCTCCAAAACGGCGCGTTTTTGAAGCGCGATATTGATGCGAGTTTGATGCATGTAGTAGTGCTAGTGTAGTGCTAGTGTGGTGCTAGTGTGGTGCTAGTGTGGCGCTAGTGTGGCGCTAGTGGGGTGCTAGTATGGTGCGATTGAGATTTTTTCATTCCTACTGCAATCCGACAGACTAGCACCCTTCTCCTGGTGTCAAGACTGCACTGATTTGCTGCCACTCATTTGTCAATCAATGGGGTCACTTGTGGGGGAGCTCCAATATTGAGGCACACATGGCTCACCAAACGCGACATGGTGTCAGCTAACAATTTGAGCTGATTTTCATTCAAATTGTTAGCGGACACCATGTCGCGTTTAGAGAGCCCCTGTGTGCCTCAGCATTGGAGCTACCCCACAAGTGACCCCATTTTGGAAACTAGACCCCTCAAGTGCATAATGAGCACTTTGAAGACCCAGGTGCTTCACAAATTGATCCGTAAAAATGAAAAAAATATTTTTCTTCCACAAAAATCTTATTTTTTTATTTTTACGGATCAAATTGTGAAGCACCTGGGGCTTCAAAGTGCTCATTATGCATCTAGATTTGTTCCTTGGGGGTCTAGTTTCCAAAATGGGGTCACTTGCGGGGGAGCTCTAATGCTGAGGCACACAGGGGCTCTCCATACGCGACATGGTGTCCACTAACAGTTGGAATTGTTAGCGGACACTATGTCGCGTATGGAGAGCCCCCGTGTGCCTCAACATTGGAGCTCCCCTACAAGTGACCCCATTTTGGAAACTAGACCCCCCAAGGAACAAATCCAGATGCATAATGGGGTCACTTGTGGGGGAGCTCCAATGTTTAGGCACACAGAGGCTCTCCATACACAACATGGTGTCCGCTAACAATTGTTAGCGGACACCATGTCGCGTATGGAGAGCCCCTGTGTGCCACCAGCATTGCCACCAGCGCAAGGGCAACTGGAAGAGTTGGGGTACAGCACCAGAAAATGGCACCTCCAATTAATGCGCTATTTTCTGGGGTGGCTGTGGGTTGCAATTTGCAGCGTGGGGGGCCCACAACATTTGGATCTCTCCAAGATGAGGATTGCAGCCCCCAACTGCCAAGTTGTACCTGGCTGGCAACCAAAAATATGGCAAAGCTCCATGTCATTTTATTGGTAGAAGTAATAAAAAAAAATGACGTGGGGCTTCGCCATATTTTTGGTCCAGCCAGGTACAACTTGGCAGCTACTGACTGCCACCAACTCCCAGCTGCCTCGTTTTACCTGGCTGGCAACCAAAAATACAGCGAAGCCCATTTTATTTTTATTTCTAGAACAAATTCTAGAAAAAAAAGGACGTGGGGCTCTGCCATATTTTTGGTCCAGCCAGGTACAACTAGACAGACAGGGGCTGGAATACGCAGTATGGAGAGGCCCAAGCGTTCTGGGCCCCCCATGCTGCGAATTGCAGCCCGCAGCCGCCCCAGAAAATGGCGCATTCATTGAAGCGCCATTTTCTGGCGCTGTACCCATGCTCTTCCAGTTGCCCTGGTGCCGGTGGCAAACTGGGTAATAAAGGGGTTAATGCCAGCTTTTTATTGGCAGCTGGCATTAAGCCCGAGATTCATAATATTGGGCCAATGTTAGAACCGCCATTAGGAATCTCTGGTAAGTAGTCAATAAATACACACAGAGAAAAATATTTTTATTTGGAAAAAAAACACAAACAAAATTCAGACTCCATCTTTATTAGAAAGATCCGACGTAGTCCATAACGAAGGTCCCACGACGCTCAATCGCCTCCGACGTAGTCTACAACGAAGGTTCCACGATGCTCGATCGCCTCTGCTCCAGAGATTGCAGCAAGGGATCAAGTGTCCTCTTCCTACAGTCTCTGGGGTCAGAGTTATAGTGCACTGTATGGCAATGATCTGTCATAGAGTGCACCATGACTATGATCCCTGAGACTAGAAGAGGACACTTGATCCCTTGTTGCATCCATCCATCCATCCATCCATCCACTCATCATCCACGCATGTACACATCCATTCGTGCACACATCCATGTATGCAGTCACACATATGCACACATCCATGCATGCACACAGCCATGCACCCACGCATCCACATCCATGCACCCACACATCCACTCACACACACATCCACGCACCCACTAACCCACGCACCCACACATACACATACCCACACATCCGCGCACCCACACATCCACGCACCCACACATCCACGCACCCACACACCCACGCATCCACTAACCAATGCATCCACACATCCACGCACCCACTAATCCACGCACCCACACATCCACTAACCCACACACCCACGCATCCACACACCCACGCATCCAAACACCCACGCATCCACACACCCACGAATCCACACACCCACGCATCCACACACCCACGCATCCACACCCACACATCCACGCATCCACTAACGCACGCACCCACTAACCCACGCATCCACACATCCACACATCCACTAACCCACGCACCCACACATCCACTAACACACACACCCACGCATCCACACACCCACGCATCCACACACACCCACATCCACTAACCCACGCATCCACGCACCCACGCATCCACACACCCACGCATCCACACACCCACGCATCCACACACCCACGCATCCACACACCCACGCATCCACACACCCATGCACCCACACACCCACGCATCCACTAACCCACGCATCCACTAACTCACGCAACCACGCATCCACTAACCCACGCACCCACTAACCCACGCACCCACTAACCCACGCATACACTAACGCACGCACCCACTAACCCACGCATCCACACATCCACTAACCCACACATCCACTAACCCACACATCCACACACCCACGCATCCACACACCCACGCATCCAAACACCCACATCCACTAACCCACGCATCCACGCATCTACGCACCCACGCATCCACACACCTACGCATCCACACACCCACACACCCACGCATCCACTAACCCACGCATCCACTAACCCACGCATCCACGCACCCGCACATCCATGCACCCACACATCCACGCACCCACGCATCCACTAACCCATGCACCCACGCATCCACACACCCACGCATCCACTAACCCATGCATCCACACATCCACGCACCCACACATCCATGCACCCACACACCCACGCATCCACTAACCCACGCACCCACGCATCCACACACCCACGCATCCACTAACCCACGCACCCACACACCCACGCATCCACACACCCACGCATCCACACACCCACGCACCCACACACCCACGCATCCACACACCCACATCCACTAACCCACGCACCCACACTTCCACACACCCACGCATCCACTAACCCACGCACCCACACACCCACGCATCCACTAACCCACGCACCCACACACCCACGCATCCACACACCCACGCATCCACACACCCACGCACCCACACACCCACGTACCCACACACCCACGCATCCACACACCCACATCCACTAACCCACGCACCCACGCATCCACGCACCCACTAACCCACGCACCCACTAACCCACTAACCCACGCATCCACTAACCCACGCATCCACTAACCCATGCACCCACACATCCACGCACCCACACATCCACGCACCCACGCATCCACTAACCCACGCATCCACACACCCACTAACCCACGCACCCACACATCCACGAACCCACTCACTCATTCAATCATTGATTGATTGATTCATTCATACAGTACTTACCTCAGGGCGGAGCAGCACTGGAGGAGGGGCGTTCCAGCGAGGAGAGGAGGCAGAGCGGTGGCTACACTGGCGGGATCAAGGAGCAGTGAGATCGGACATGGGGATCGGGGGGGGGGGTTGAGGAGGGGGAGGGGATCGGGGGGGGTGAGGAGGGGGAGGGCATCCGCCCCCAACACCAGCAGCGCGGCGTGTGATGCCGCACACAGGTCCCGGCTGTCACAGAGATCACAGCCGGGATCACAGCCTCAGTACCTGGCGGGGCCGGTCCGACGGGAGGCTCTGCGCAGCTTGCGGGCTCTGGCTCCCGGTGGTCTGCGGTGTGTGCCCTGCTTCTTCCCGCCCGCTTTTTGAAAGTGTGTGCCGGAAGTGTGTTTTTTCATGCGCTAGACTCGCACTATTCATTGCATGGTGCGTTTTTTTAACGCACCCATTGATTTTTATTGATAGCTCATGCGTACAACTCGCATGCAGTCGCAGCATGCCACGACTGAAACTCGCTTTGCGAGTTCAATGCTTAAAATGCGCACCAGTGTGCCCGACATTATAGAAAATAACTTGTCCTAGTGCAATGCGAGTTTATCTCGCATTGCACTCCGCGCGAGGCACTGGGATGATGTGCCTTCAGCCTAAAGAGTAACAGCAGAGGAGACGTAATGGGGAGGGCACCTCAACTGGTGACCCAGAAGAGAAACGACAGATAGAGGGTAACCAAATACCCTGGCCCAGTCCGAAGCGGGGTACTGGCTCCGACGTGGATCAAAGGTCCATCCCTGAACCGCAAATTACTGGCGTGGTCGATGTCTTCTCAGGAGCACGAACAACCGCCCTAAACCAAGCCCGGTTTCCACCGGAAGCACTAAACAGGGTTGAGTTCCCTTTGGAGAGATAAAGGGTTCCCATATCACCCGACGGGCCTGGTTCAAGAAATGAGATTGTGCAGGGCACCACAGAAAAGGACGGAGAAAGTGATAGAGAAGGAACACCAGTGGAGCTTCGGAGGGACACTGCTCACTACCAGAACCTCCCGGTCCACTGCCTTAGCTGAAAGAACTGCAATACCCTATAAACCTGCAGATTACTGGAGTAAAGTACCCGTTCAGAGTGAGCAACGTGTCTGTGTTCCCTTCTAATCAACTGTGGTTTACCTGCCTTACACCTCGCAGCGTAGTCCGCGCTGCCCTATTCCACCATTGCTACTTCCAACACCCCGGGGACTCTGCTCTTCCTGTAGGAAGCTACAACACCTTGCTGCTGCCATCCCCAGGAGGTTCCAGCAGCGCCGGTGCCATCACTGCACCTACAGATGGAGTCTCGATTGACTTTATTTTATCATTTTTCCCCTTTTTATTGTCTGCTCAAGGGCACAGACTCGGGCACCGACCACCCGTGACATCCCCGTACCAGTATGCCCGAGCTCCGAGTACCCCAAGCCTTTGGCGCCAGACACATACATCTATGCACAGACACATCCTTACTACATGCATCCTAATACTAATATGCATTTACATATGTACATCGTGATTGTGTAGCTTACCAACTTCCATTGTACACATAGCTATACATTCTTTTGGCAACAGTGCACACACGAACATTCATGTGTAACATTTTGGGGACGCATCAATGGCTGGCACAGGCGTCACCAAATGAAAACAGACTCGAATGGCGAGATGGTTGCAAGGCCAAGAGCGCTAATGAAGTGGCCATCTTGCCAGACAAGGCTGATCAATGGTAACGCAGTTGTGACCACCATTTGGAGTTGTAGGGGCGCAGGAAAACACAATCTGGCAAGCCTACCTCCTAGCGTGTGTCTCAAACTACGCCCACATTGCAGTTGTAGTCATCCATGTAGTTGCTGTGTGACAGTGTGATAACGACTGGCAAGATTGTTCGCTGTGTCGATCGGACGATGTCTGGATCGCTGGATCGTTGGTGCGTCATTCACGATATCTAGCCGTGTGACATCTCACCAACGATGTCTAAACGATGTCCTATCGACCGCGCTCCCGAGATCGTTAGTGAGATCGTTACGACATTGAAGCATGTAACGGTACCTTAATGGTGAGCAGAATGTCTGCAGTTATATCCAATTTAACCTGCCTAACACTGTCATCTACTGGTGAGCAGAATATCTGCTGTTACAGTCATATGAAAAAGTTTGGGCACCCCTCTTAATCTTACTCTTTTTTTTTTGTTTAAAATAGTTTTTTTGCAACAGCTATTTCAGCGTGATATATGTAATAACATGTAATAGGCATTCATGTAGAGGAACAATTACAATGTTCTGGAATGGCCATCCCAGTCTCCAGACCTGAATATCATTGAACATCTGTGGGATGTTTTGAAGCGGGCTGTCCACGCTCGGCGACCATCAAACTTAACTGATCTGGAATTGTTTTGTAAAGAGGAATGGTCAAAAATACCTTCATCCAGGATCCAGGAACTCATTAACAGCTACAGGAAGCGACTAGAGGCTGTTATTTTTGCAAAAGGTGGATCTACTAAATATTAATGTCACTTTTCTGTTAGGTGCCCATACTTTGGCACCTGTCAAATTTTGAAATAATGCATATTTCACGTTTTCCGTTAGTACAATAAACCTCATTTCAATCCTGAAATATTACTGTGTCCATCAGTTATTACATATATCACACTGAAATAGCTGTTGCAAAAAAACATTTTTAAAAAAACAAAAAGAGTAAGATTAAGAGGGGTGCCCAAACTTTTTCATATGACTGTATATCTAATGTAATCTGTACAACTTTGCCATCTAGTAGTGAGTAGAATATCTGCAGTTATATCCAATTTAATCTGCCTAACACTGCCATCTATTGGTGAGCAGAATCCCTGCAGTAATATCTAATATAATCTGAACAACTCTGTCATCTGCTGGTGAGCAGAATATCTGCAGTAATATCTAATGTAATCTGTACAACTCTGTCATCTACTGGTGAGCAGAATATCTGCAGTTATATCCAATTTAATCTGCCTAACACTGCCATCTATTGGTGAGCAGAATCCCTGCCGTAATATCTAATATACCGTAATCTGTACAACTCTGTCATCTACTGGTGAGCAGAATATCTGCAGTAATATCTAATGTAATCTGTACAACTCTGCCATCTACTGGTAAACAGAATATCTGCAGTTATATCTAATGTAATCTGTACAACTCTGTCATCTACTGATGAGCAGAATATCTGCAGTAATATCTAATGTAATCTTTACAACTCTGTCATCTACTGATGAGCAAAATATCTGCAGTAATATCTAATGTAATCTTTACAACTCTGTCATCTACTGGTAAACAGAATATCTGCAGTTATATCTAATGTAATCTGTACAACTCTGTCATCTACTGGTGAGCAGAATATCTACAGTAATATCTAATGTAATCTGTACAACTCTGCCATCTACTGGTAAACAGAATATCTGCAGTTATATCTAACTAGCTGTGAGCCCGATTCTAAAGAATCGGGTAGTCTAGAATGCATATATAGTTTATTTACTAATATTTAGGGGAGTGCGGTGAAATTAATTGTGTGTATACAGGTGGCTCAGTGGTTAGCACTGTATATGGTGGCTCAGTGGTTAGCACTGTATATGGCGGCTCAGTGGGTAGCAGAGTATACGGCGGCTGAGTGGTTAGCACTGTATACGGTGGCTCAGTGGTTAGCATTGTATACGGTGGCTCAGTGGTTAGCACTGTATACGGTGGCTCAGTGGTTAGCAGTGTATAAGGTGGCTCAGTGGTTAGCACTGTATACGGTGGCTCAGTGGTTAGCACTGTATACGGTGGCTCAGTGGTTAGCACTGCGCGGTGGCTCAGTGGTTAGCACTGCGCACGGTGGCTCAGTGGTTAGCACTGCGCGGTGGCTCAGTGGTTAGCACTGCGCGGTGGCTCAGTGGTTAGCACTGCGCGGTGGCTCAGTGGTTAGCACTGCGCGGTGGCTCAGTGGTTAGCACTGGGCGGTGGCTCAGTGGTTAGCACTGGGCGGTGGCTCAGTGGTTAGCACTGCGCGGTGGCTCAGTGGTTAGCACTTTAGCACTGCGCGGTGGCTCAGTGGTTAGCACTTTAGCACTGCGCGGTGGCTCAGTGGTTAGTAGTGCGCGGTGGCTCAGTGGTTAGCAGGAGTATGGTGGCTCCGTGGTTAGCAGTGAGTGGGGTGGGCAGAGTGGTCAGCGCAGTGCGGCGGGCAGAGTGGTCAGCGCAGTGCGGCGGGCAGAGTGGTCAGCAGAGGACAGAGGCACTCTGCCTGTCATACTTACCAGCGGGTCATCGTCTTCCCCGCCACGGCATTTTCACTCCGCCGTCGCCAGCATGTTGGCTCCACTCATGCAGAGCATTGCTCCTGTGCAGGCTCCTCTCTGCTGAGTATTGCTCCTGTGCAGCCTCCTCTCTGCAGAGCATTGCTCCTGTGCAGCCTCCTCCTCTCTGCAGAGCATTGCTCCTGTGCAGCCTCCCCTCATGCAGAGCAATGCTCCTGTGCAGCCTCCTCTGTGCAGAGCATTGCTCCTGTGCAGCCTCCTCTCTGCAGAGCATTGCTCCTGTGCAGCCTCCTTACTGTAGAGCATTGCTCCTGTGCAGCCTCCTCTCTGCAGAGCATTGCAGAGGCACTCTGACTGTCATACTTACCAGCGGGTCATCGTGTTCCCCGCCACGGCATTTTCACTCCGCCGTCGCCAGCATGTTGGCTCCACTCATGCAGAGCATTGCTCTTATGCAGGCTCCTCTCTGCTGAGTATTGCTCCTGTGCAGCCTCGTCTCTACAGAGCATTGCTCCTTTGCAGGCTCCTCACCTCCTCTCTGCAGAGATTGCTCCTGTGCAGCCTCCTCTGTGCAGAGCATTGCTCCTGTGCAGCCTCCTCTGTGCAGAGCATTGCTCCTGTGCAGCCTCATCTCTGCAGAGCAATGCTCCTGTGCAGCCTCCTCTCTGCAGAGCATTGCTCCTGTGCAGCCTCCTCTCTGCAGAGCAATGCTCCTGTGCAGCCTCCTCTCTGCAGAGCATTGCTCCTGTGCAGCCTCCTCTCTGCAGAGCATTGCTCCTGTGCAGCCTCCTCTCTGCAGAGCAATGCTCCTGTGCAGCCTCCTCTCTGCAGAGCAATGCTCCTGTGCAGCCTCCTCTCTGCAGAGCAATGCTTCTGTGCAGCCTCCTCTCTGCAAAACATTGCTTCTGTGCAGCCTCCCCTCTGCAGAGCATTGCTCCTGTGCAGCCTCCTCTCTGCAGAGCATTGCTCCTGTGCAGCCTCCTCTCGGCAGAGCAATGCTCCTGTGCAGCCTCCTCTCTGCAGAGCAATGCTCCTGTGCAGCCTCCTCTCTGCAGAGCATTACTCCTGTGCAGCCTCCTCTCTGCAGAGCATTGCTCCTGTGCAGCCTCCTCTCTGCAGAGCATTGCTCCTGTGCAGCCTCCTCTCTGCAGAACATTGCTCCTGTGCAGCCTCCTCTCTGCAGAACATTGCTCCTGAGCAGCCTCATCTCTGCAGAGCATTGCTCCTATGCAGCCTCCCCTCTGCAGAGCAATGCTCCTGTGCAGCCTGCTCTCTGCAGAGCATTACTCCTGTGCAGCCTCCCCTCTGCAGAGCATTGCTCCTGTGCAGCCTCCCCTCTGCAGAGCAATGCTCCTGTGCAGCCTGCTCTCTGCAGAGCATTACTCCTGTGCAGCCTCCCCTCTGCAGAGCAATGCTTCTGTGCAGCCTCCTCTCTGCAGAGCATTACTCCTGTGCAGCCTCCCCTCTGCAGAGCATTGCTCCTGTGCAGCCACCTTTCTGCAGAGCATTGCTCCTGTGCAGCCTCCTCCCTGCAGAGCATCGCTCCTGTGCAGCCTCCTCTCTGCAGAGCATTGCTCCTGTGCAGCCTCCTCTCTGCAGAGCATTGCTCCTGTGTAGCCTCCTCTCTGCAGAGCAATGCTCATGTGCAGCCTCCTCTCTGCAGAGCATTGCTCCTGTGCAGCCTCCTCCTGCAGAGCATGGCTCCTGTGCAGCCTTCTCTCTGCAGAGCATTGCTCCTGTGTAGCCTCCTCTCTGCAGAGCATTGCTCCTGTGCAGCCTCCTCTCTGCAGAGCAATGCTCCTGTGCAGCCTCCTCCCTGCAGAGCATCGCTCCTGTGTAGCCTCCTCTCTGCAGAGCAATGCTCATGTGCAGCCTCCTCTCTGCAGAGCATTGCTCCTGTGCAGCCTCCTCCCTGCAGAGCATCGCTCCTGTGCAGCCTCCTCTCTGCAGAACATTGCTCCTGTGTTGCCTCCTCTCTGCAGAGCAATGCTCCTGTGCAGCCTCCTCTCTGCAGAACATTGCTCCTGTGCAGCCTCCTCTCTGCAGAACATTGCTCCTGAGCAGCCTCATCTCTGCAGAGCATTGCTCCTGTGCAGCCTCCCCTCTGCAGAGCAATGCTCCTGTGCAGCCTGTGCAGCCTGCTCTCTGCAGAGCATTACTCCTGTGCAGCCTCCCCTCTGCAGAGCATTGCTCCTGTGCAGCCTCCTCTCACCTGTATCCTGGAGATCAGCTCTTGGGGGCTCAGTCCGGGGTCCTCTGTCACCTCTATGTTCCCTTGTGATCGCAGGATGTCAGAGGCAGAGAATCAGTGATGAGGACACGTCTGATGTGAGACAGCGGCATGATGTCTCCTGTGCTGACTGCAGCAATGAAAGTGCCTGTGATGATGTCACAGTCATGTGATATAGCCCCGCCCATACCAGTGACATCATCTCAGGTCCTGAGAGTGAGAGACTGTGCATGGACTCGCAAAGGCATTGCGAGTGAGGAGAGACTCTGGAAGGACTCGCAAAGGCATTGCGAGTGTGGCAGGAGAGAGAGAGAGACTCAGCAAGGACTCGCAAAGGCATTGCGAGTGAGGAGAGGCTCTGGAAGGACTCGCAAAGGCATTGCGAGTGTGGCAGCCACGCATACGACGACGGAAACACTGCCGAATATGACGGAAGTGGCCCTAGGGTAATTATATATTAGATGTAATCTGTACAACTCTGCCATCTACTGGTGAGCAGAATATCTGCAGTAATATCTAATGTAATCTGTAGAGATGAGCGGTGTTCGATTCGAAATGTTCGCCAGTTTCAAATTCAACCTGTTTTGGGCGGTGTAATGTTCGAGTCATTCGATAAATGCGAATAATTTGCTTCAAACTCGGCAGTTCAAGGTTATGTTCGATAACGCTTCGTTCACCAAAAGCGTAAGGGTCATTCCATGTCAAGTGATCCAAAAATGAATTTTTTTTTTCCCTGACGTCCTCAGATTTTTTTTAATTTTTTTTCTATATGAAGAACAACTTTAGTTAATTACAAAAAAAAGTTTTGAATTTTTTTCTTTATCAGTTAATTTTTTACAGATTTTTTAAAGTTTTAAAAAAGTGCGAATTTTGGCCTGGTATGGCTTTACATTTTCTATCATATCTCGGGCTAGAAATAAGATAGAGAAACAAAATAAACACCAATCTACTCAGAACTGTCCAGGCTTTCACCAGATATGTCACATGAGGATCTTTGTTAATATTTTACCCATGTGATCGCAAGCGCAAAACTTTAAAACGCATTTCCGAAAAATCGGCGCGCTTTAAATATTTCAAAAACTGCCTGACGTCTTTAGATGTTTTTTATTCTTTTTCTTTATGAAGTACAACTTTAGTTAATTACAAATTAAAAGTTTAGAATTTTTTTCTTCATCAGTTAATTTTTTACAGATTTTTAAAGTTTAAAAAAAGGGTGAATTTTGGCCTGGTATGACTTTACATTTTTTTTTATCTCAGGCTAGAAATAAGATAATGAAGTGGGAGAGGCATCATTTTACTCAGAACGGTAACAGCTTTCATTTGATATGTTACAAGACTATGTTTCTTTATATCAAATTCAAACTATTGACGGGCAATTGTGAAAAAATGACTGATTGTGTTCTTGGTTATATTTGTGCAGAGATTCAACTTGGGACCTGTCAAATTTATATATTTTTTATTTTATGGTTGTATGAGTTATCACAACTTATTGAATAAAACATTTATATGCAACAAAAAAGAAACACAAAAAACAAATCCCATAAGTGCCAGGATAAATACATCTTAATCATCAGAACACAACACTCAGCATTTTCAACTTGAATGTATAAACCAAAAGAAGAAAGGTGATCATATCCTCAAGTTTGATTAAACAAGATTAAAAGAACCAAAAATAGCGATTCCAAGAAAAGAAAACACGGCACTCACCATAGGATGAATCTTCAACGACTTTTTATTCCATGCGACTCGGCAAGGCTAAAATGCAGGGAGGGAAGGGGGTGCTGAGACTTGGTGACGGTTCCCCGTTTCGCAGCGCGACTCGCTGCTTCTACGGACCAAACTAGTCTGGCGTCTGACGTCACATCTGAGGTTTTCAAGCCCCGGACGAGTCCGCCCACGCCCGCTTACAATGTAATCAGAGTGTTCTATATGTGACACATAAATTGAATTAAAAATACATACATATCATACAAACAAATGTGTCCGCTAGAGAAACCTTAGAAATATTAGCATTAAACTTCCAAAACTTTAAAACAATCAAGCACTATACAAGAGTAATGAGTGGCATAGGAAAGAAGAGGATTTTAGCGTTTTAACAAAAAACGATCATATCCATATTAAGGTATCTAGGACAGTAAAACACTATCTAGTGCATCATATCAAAAAGACGAAAAGGAAACGGCAAAAGCCCAGGGAAGGGGGGGGGGGGGGGGGCGGCAGCAGTCGGAGGGATAGGACGGGAGGCATGCAAAAGGCGAAGAAGTTAAGGGAACAGGAGGGAAAAGTAACGGAGAAATAGTAAAGGGGGGATAGTAAGAGGCTCCCATACGAGGTCAAGGCACCTAATCAAGAACTAGGCAGCTCTAATGTTCAACAATAAAAACAAAGGCACATACTAGAATACATACAGAACAAAAGGCGGCATGAAGTAGGAGCATATATACTGAGTAAAGTTAAATGCTAGAAGAAATAAACATATAACGACCAAAGGCCCAATCTATAAATTACAAGAAAGGGGAGAAGTCATTTCTCTCATTTAAACCCAAGGCTTCACATGCTCCGGTGTCATTAATCCACCTACTTTCAGATTGTAGTAATTTCTTGTGTAGATCCCCCCCTAAAGGGGAAGCCACCACTTGTTCTATACCTGCAAAGCTCAAAGTGTTCACGTCACCATTATGCATTTCTCGTACATGCTGGATGAGCCTCGTACACCCCACTCCTGTTCTGATGGAATTTTGGTGTTCCCTGAAACGAACATACATTTCCCTAATGGTTTTCCCTATATAAAATTTATTACAAGTACACCAGACCACGTAGACTACCCACTTCGTTTTGCAACTAATATATGACTTCACCAAATGTAGTTTCCCTCCAATGATGATGGGGTTATCAACTTTATGGAACTTACAGAAATTACAGTTCCTACAGCGAAAATTACCTTTCGGGCGTGATTTATCTAACCAAGTTCCCTTCTTTTTGTTGCCAATGGGGTCCCAACGATTCTTCACCAGGAGATCAGACAAGTTGTTACATCTCCGCTTTGTCACCAGAGGGAGTCCTATATTTATGGAACTAAGATCTCTATCCTTAGTTAAAATGGGCCAGCACTTCCTAATTGCATTTGCAATAATACTATACATTGGGCCAAATTTAAAAGTAAAGTGTTTAATAAGAATAGTACTGTAGTTAAATCATCGTTCTATAGATTATGAACTAATCAAACAATTAATAGTATGTTTTTAAAGTGGCATTTTATCAATTTGTCCCTTCTAGTGGGTGAAATGTAATCTTGTCCATAAACGCTTACTAGCAATCGCCATTTCCTTGTGTGTCAAAGAGTATGTCCGGCCTGTCACGGTGTTAGGCTCCGCCTGAGTTGATATCTGATTTTTGTGCACTTTTAAAATGTCTGGCTTTCTTGGATACACAAAGGATGGCGCTGGATCAGAAGGATGCAATAAAGTCAATTCTACTTCTTCATTTTCACAATCTTTGGAGAGTACAGTAGCCAGCCACCAGCGCCAATCATATTCATATTTTTTCAAAAGGATTGCAACAGTGTCTATGATAAAATGCTGTTTCTTGAGAAGTAGCAGCCATTGCTGTGTGGGAAAAATACAGCTAATATTAAGTAAGGAAGATAGGTAATAAAAATAAAGATTTACAGTACACTTGAGATAGAACTGTATTACTATAAAGTGAGTTTTAGGGCTAGCGCGCACAGTTTTTTCTGTCTGCAGATACACGCTGCAGTTTTGGCAGCTTGTTTTTCTACCAAGTTTTTACCACATATGCGTTAGTTTTTTTAATCGCTAGTGAAAAAAATGGCAGCTTTTTTATATAAATGATAAATGCTGCATTTATTGCAGCGATTAAAAAGTAGTTCAAGCAGTGATTTACTCACTCTTGAGTGTTTCCACAAACACTGCATGTGGTGAACCCCATAGAAATCAATGGGGCTGTTTTTCTGAATGATGATCCCTAAGAATAGCACTGTGTGTGTTGGCCCTTAATAATAAAAGCATTAAACTATTAATATATTTACTCAGCCATATTTTAGTACACAGCCTTGATGGCTTTGTACAGACTATTGTTTGTTCAGGAGTGAAGATGTCCAGACATATCAGGACATGAAACGTCTGAACGAGCTGTCTTACTTCCTGAATGCAGTGGGTAGACACTTAACATGATTGACAGAGCTGCTGGCCTATCATCTGCTCTGCATTCACTGTCTATCCCTGTGCTTTCTCAGGTTGAGCCCTAACAAAGCTTTTTCCTATATGTCCTCTCCTGCTTCTAAGCTGTAACATATCAAAATAATACAGTAATGTCTAAAAATAATGGATTTGCTACATATAGATCACACGCTTTTAGACCACAGGTTGAACAGATCTGAATTCAAGATTTTTGAATTGACACTATAATAGTTAAATATTTTAAGATATGATCCCATCACGATCCCAACTTGAAATTTGGTACAGATGTGGCTAAGAGCATAAAAGACACATGGGCGGTTTTGGAAAATTTTTATTAAAACGTTTTTTTCGGAAATGCGTTTCAAAATGTTGCGTTTGCGTTCGCATGGGTAAAAAATTTAAATTAACAAATATACTCTTGTGACATATATGGTGAAAGCCTGGACAGTTCTGAGTAGAATGGTGTTTATTTTGTTTCTCTATCTTATTTCTAGCCCAAGATAAAAAAATGTAAAGTCATACCAGGCCAAAATTCACCCTTTTTTTAAACTTTAAAAATCTGTAAAAAATTATCTGATGAAGAAAAAAATTCTAAACTTTTAATTTGTAATTAACTAAAGTAGTACTTCATAAAGGAAAAAAAATAAAAACAATCTAAAGACGTCAGGTAAGAAAAAATATTCATATTTAGATCACTTGATATGGAATGACCCATTGACGCTATTAATAGTAAAATATTTTAAAATATGATCCTATCGCGATCACAACTTGAAATTTGGTACAGATGTGGCTAAGAGCAAAGCAGACACATGGGCAGTTTTTGAAATATTTAAAGCGCGCCGATTTTTCGGAAATGCGTTTTAACGTTTTGCGCTTGCGATCACATGGGTAAAATATTAACAAAGATCCTCTTGTGACATATCTGGTGAAAGCCTGTATAGGTCTGAGTAGAATGGTGTTTATTTTGTCTCTCTATCTTATTCATAGCCTTAGTTATGAGGAGAAACGTACAGGCAGGCAACAGCGAAAATCGCACATTTCCGAACTTTAAAAATCATTTAAAAAAAAAATAAATTTTTTTTTAAATTCTTCTCTTCACATTTTGCATTTCCTGACATGCTATTATCAAATAACAAAATCTCAAAAGAATTAAAAATATAGAAGTAATAATCATTGGTTCACTTGACATGGAATGACCCGTAATTGGATTATCACACAGTTTCATAGTTATTTAATGTTAGTATACAGTTTTAATGTATAGTGGGTGGGGGACAGATCTGTGCTGAAATAATGCCGATCTCCATTTTTTTTTCCTTACTGCATATACAGTGGGGCGGTGCAGTCTGTCAGCTTATTAGCACGCAAAACGTTAACTGACCAGCACTCACTACTCGAACTATAATCTACAGCTTATCAGCACATACACAGCAAAGTGCATTTTTTGCACACAAGCAAAGGCATATGTCATTGACTGTGTATGTCACATGTCCTTGCCCTATAAGACCCAGCCATTTCCTCAGTGCTGCAACTCTGTGTCAGACGGCACCGCTGCTGCTGTGTGCGCTATACAGTATTACAATGTCATCCAGATAGCGAGCGAATTTCAAGTTAAATAGAGAGAAAGGTTTAGGGAGTAGGGACTAGTTATAATATCAGCCCTTTTGAGAGCTAGTTCAGAGAAGTAGGGACTAGTTGTAATATCAGCCCTTTTGAGGGCTAGTTCAGAGAAATAGGGACTAGTTGTGATATCAGCCCTTTTGAGGGCTAGGTTAGAGCAGTCCTAGCACTTTTTTGGCAGGCAGATCTGTGCCAGTGCTGAGCAAGTGTTTTTCACAGCATCTGGCCAAATCTAGCTCAGCCAATCCTTTTGGGCTAGTAGCATAGCACTGCTGTGAAGCAAGCTACACCACCTGTCTATCCAGTATCCAATTTTTTACTGTAGCTAGCCCAGGCAATCCTTTTGGGCTAGTAGTAGTATCTGGTAGTCAGCGGTGTAACCCACCTGTGAAGCAAGCTACACCGCCTGTCTATCTAATAACAATTATTTTCTGCATCTAACCCAGGCAATCCTTTTGGGCTAGTAGCAGTATCTGGTAGTCAGTGGAGTAGCCCAGCTGTGAAGCAAGCGACACCATCTGTGTATCTAATAACAATTTTTTACTGCATGTAGCCCAGGCTATACTTTGGGCCTAGTAGCAGTGTCTGGTAGTCATCGGAGTAACCCACCTGTGAAGCAAGCTACACCGCCTGTCTATCTAATAACAATTTTTTACTGCATCTAGCCCAGGCAATACTTTTGGGCTAGTAGCAGTGTCTGGTAGTCAGCCAGTCAGTCAGAGTTAGATAGCGGTCCCAGGATTGCTAAATTAAACGAAGCAAAGTTACCCCGTTAGCAAAGTATACAAAAAGGAGGGCCTATGGCGAATGATAACATCGCTCTTAAAGGTCTGGAAAGGCCGGGTGCAAAAGGGGCTGCTGCTATGGTGAAAATGTTGAATGACAGGAAACTAGCAGGTGTATACCCCGAGAACAGAATAGCCTTTACTCCATGGCGGGTCGTTACCTGCAAACTTGTACGTACCCACCTCAAACGTGTTTGTTGCAACCGGCACTGTGAAGTATAAACAAATTTAGAAATAATGTCCGTGAGACAATGGTTTGAATGGACAGTGTACCCAAGGACCCAGCCAAGGGACGCTGCACACCTTACACCTTAGATTTCAATAACGGATATATTACCCAAGCATTTTGGTAGTAATTACGGGTATGCTTACCAAACGTATGGGGAAGTGATGTGTGCCTCCAGGGCCGGTTTTAGACAAAATTGGGCCTTGGGCAGAAGTTAAAAGTGGGGCCCCATCTGCTAACAAATTGCACCATCACACACAAACATTTGAGTTGTATTTACTGAAACCTAGCTTTTTTCATGCCAATTTTGATGAGATGGCATGCTGAGGTCAGATCTCCATGGCTTATGAAGAGATATGAATCTGTGGCATCTAAAGAGTGTCACTGCCGAAAAGTCTTGCTGATTGACAGCCAGATCCCCACAGTTAGGTATCAGGGAGCTGTCTGTCAATCTGGATGACATCAGCAGTTATGCTCCACTGACAGAGCAGAGTGGAAAAGAAGGAGCTGCTCAGTCAATGTGATTTCACTGGCATCAGGAGAATAGTCATCAGAAGACATATACTGCCCCACACAGAAGAGCTGACAGATCCTCTATATACTACACCACACAGGAGAGATGACAGATCCTCTATATAGTACACCGCACAGGAGAGCTGACAGATCCTCTATATACTACACCACACAGGAGAGCCGACAGCTCCTATATACTACATCACACAGGAAAGCTGCCAGATCCTCTATATACTACACCATACAGGAGAGCTGCCAGATCCTCTATATACTACACCACACAGGAGAGCTGACAGATGATAGATACATAGATTAGAGATAGATAGAGTGATAGATGATTATAGATAGATGATGATAGATTCATAGCTAGATAGTACACACACACACACAGAGCTCTGCTATGCTCATATTATGCATATTGTTATTTACTATCTGTTGAAAAATTAGGTGTACATGGTTTGTGCACAGCAGAGAGGTGTTTGCAATGTGTAATAGCTTTCTTCTCATTATCAGGCAGCTCTGCACACCCTAACTCTGCATTCAGCATGCAGCATGCTCCTCCTTCACGTTCTTCCCCAGTCCCTGTGCTCAGGGTGATGTAGCAGTGCTGGTACCCCTCCCCCATCCACCCTCCAGGGATAGCAGTGTATAGAGTATAAAGCTACAGTGCAGTGCTCCAGCAGCTCTTCCTGTATATGGCTCTGTGGAGCAGCCGAGGAAATGCTGCTTCCTTATTCAAACCTTGCATTTGTGTACAGGGGGCCCTCACTCTCTCCTTTCTGAGGGCCCACTCCAATACTGTGTCACCCCTACTGACCCTGCAGACACTGGGGGCCCTCATTCTGAACAACGATAATAACAGAGGAACCAATGTAACTTACTGTGGCCCAGAGAGTGATGCAGGAGGGAGCAGTGAATTCCCTCTGTTCGTCATCATAGTGCCAGTGAATGAAGAGAGGTCGAGGCAGGGGCTCCACCAATCACAGCACAGCTCACTGGCTGAGCTGTGCTACTAATCCAAAGGACAGAGTGCAGTGAAAACTAACACTGATTGGATGTACTTTAACCAATTAGTGTAAGGCTGAGCTGCAGCACCACCCTCCTGCAATACTGAAGACCGGAATAGTGCAGAGCAGTGATACCGCGGGTAACAGCTGATCGGAACAACAGTGTTCCGGTCTGCATACAGAGTGAGCGGCAGGAGGCCGCAGATGGGGGTGATATTCAGCGCACACTGCTCTCAGGGAAGGAGAGCGGGGAAGAGTCGATAAACCTTCAGCAACATTATTAGTGTAGGACCCTGCTGGGGGCCCTTCAGAGGGTGGGGGCCCTGGGCAAGTGCCCAGTCTGCCCCCCCCCTAACGCCGACCCTGTGTGCCTCCTTCCCGAAACCCAGGAAATCAGGGCAGCAGGGTGCTGTTAAGATGATAAATCGACCTTATACGAGAGGTGGCATGGAGCAAACTAGGAGGGGTTGTGCAACTACTGCATGCAGGCATGAGGCATGAGTGAGAGCTTAAACTACCGACTAATGCCCAATGTGGTCCCATCTGCTAAAATGGAGCCTACAATTAGTTATCTGCATACAGTTATGGCCAAAAGTATTGACACCCCTGCAATTCTGTCAGATAATACTCAGTTTTTTCCTGAAAATGATTGCAATCACAAATTCTTTGGTATTATTATCTTCATTTAATTTGTCTTCAATGAAAAAACACAAAAAGAATTGTCCTAAAGCCAAATTGGATATAATTCCACACCAAAAATAAAAAAGGAGGTGGACAAAAGTATTAGCACTGTTAGAAAAATCATGTGATGCTTCTCTAATTTGTGTAATTAACAGCAAAGGCCAAAGGGCTGGTAAGAGTAGAAGCCATTGACTGTAATTAAAACTGACTTTTACTAATGTATGCCTATACAAAAGTTCCACAGATGGGAAGCCAGCATGTCAGCAGCCATTGTAAACCCATTGTGCATGCCCTTGACAGACTCTTCAAGCTAAGCAATGAGAGCCTTGGTCACGGGCTGGATGGGAGACCTCATGAGAGCCCCAAAGGGAATCTCAATGGGAGACCATGGCTGCATTAACTTTTGACAGGCCAAAGGGCTGGTAAGAGTAGAAGCCATTGACTGTAATTAAAACTGACTTTTACTGATGTATGCCTATACAAAAGTCCCACAGATGGAAGCCAGCATGTCAGTAGCCATTGTAAACCCATTGTGCATGCCCTTGACAGAATCTTGAAGCTAAGCAGTGAGAGCCTTGGTCACGGGCTGGATGGGAGACCTCATGAGAGACCCAATGGAAGTCTCTATGGGTGACTCAATGGGAATCTCAATGGGAGTCCATGGCTGCATTGACTTTTGACAGGCCAAAGGGCTGGTAAGAGTAGAAGCCATTGACTGTAATTAAAACTGACTTTTACTAATGTATGCCTATACAAAAGTCCCACAGATGGGAAGCCAGCATGTCAGCAGCCATTGTAAACCCATTGTGCATGCCCTTGACAGACTCTTTAAGCTAAGCAGTGAGAAACTTGGTCACGGGCTGGATGGGAGACCTCATGAGAGACCCAATGGAAATCTCAATGGGAGATCATGGCTGCATTGACTTTTGACAGGCCAAAGGGCTGGTAAGAGAAGAAGCCATTGACTGTAATTAAAACTGACTTTTACTAATGTATGCCTATACAAACGTCCCACAGATGGGAAGCCAGCATTTCAGCAGCCATTGTAAACCCATTGTGCATGCCCTTGACAGACTCTTTAAGCTAAGCAGTGAGAAACTTGGTCACGGGCTGGATGGGAGACCTCATGAGAGACCCAATGGAAATCTCAATGCGAGACCATGGCTGCATTGACTTTTGACAGGCCAAAGGGCTGGTAAGAGTAGAAGCCATTGACTGTAATTAAAACTGACTTTTACTAATGTATGCCTATACAAAAGTCCCACAGATGGAAAGCCAGCATGTCAGCAGCCATTGTAAACCCATTGTGCATGCCCTTGACAGACTCTTGAAGCTAAGCAGTGAGAGCCTTGGTCACGGGCTGGATGGGGGACTTCATGAGAGACCCAATGGAAGTCTCTATGGGTGACTCAATGGGAGTCCATGGCTGCATTGACTTTTGACATGCCAAAGGGCTGGTAAGAGTAGAAGTCATTGACTGTAATTAAAACTGACTTTTACTAATGTATGCCTATACAAAAGTCCCACAGATGGGAAGCCAGCATGTCAGCAGCCATTGTAAACGCATTGTGCATGCCCTTGACAGACTCTTGAAGCTAAGCAGTGAGAGCCTTGGTCACGGGCTGGATGGGAGACCTCATGAGAGACCCAATGGGAATCTCAATGCGAGACCATGGCTGCATTGACTTTTGACAGGCCAAAGGGCTGGTAAGAGTAGAAGCCATTGACTGTAATTAAAACTGACTTTTACTAATGTATGCCTATACAAAAGTCCCACAGATGGAAAGCCAGCATGTCAGCAGCCATTGTAAACCCATTGTGCATGCACTTGACAGACTCTTGAAGCAAAGCATTGAGAGCCTTGGTCACGGGCTGGATGGGAGACCTCATGAGAGACCCAATGGAAGTCTCTATGGGTGACCCAATGGGAATCTCAATGGGAGTCCATGGCTGCATTGACTTTTGACAGGCCAAAGGACTGGTAAGAGTAGAAGTCATTGACTGTAATTAAAACTGACTTTTACTAATGTAAGCCTATACAAAAGTCCCACAGATGAGAAGCCATCATGTCAGCAGCCATTGTAAACCCATTGTGCAGACCCTTGACAGACTCATGAAGCTAAGCAGTGAGAGCCTTGGTCACGGGCTGGATGGGAGACCTCATGAGAGACCCAATGGAAGTCTCTATGGTGACCAATGGGAATCTCAATGGGATCCATGGCTGCATTGACTTTTGACAGCCAAAGGGCTGGTAAGAGTAGAAGCCATTGACTGTAATTAAAACTGACTTTTACTAATGTATGCCTATACAAAAGTCCCACAGATGGGAAGCCAGCATGTCAGCAGCCATTGTAAACCCATTGTGCATGCCTTGACAGACTCTTGAAGCTAAGCAGTGAGAGCCTTGGTCACGGGCTGGATGGGAGACCTCATGAGAGACCCAATGGGAATCTCAATGGGAGACCATGGCTGCATTGACTTTTGACAGGCCAAAGGGCTGGTAAGAGTAAGAAGTCCATTGACTGTAATTAAAACTGACTTTTACTAATGTATGCCTATACAAAAGTCCCACAGATGGGAAGCCAGCATGTCAGCAGCCATTGTAAACCATTTGTGCATGCCCTTGACAGACTCTTGAAGCTAAGCAGTGAGACCTTGGTCACGGGCTGGATGGGAGACCTCATGAGAGACCCAATGGGAATCTCAATGGGAGACCATGGCTGCATTGACTTTTGACAGGCCAAAGGGCTGGTAAGAGATAGAAGCCATTGACTGTAATTAAAACTGACTTTTACTAATGTATGCCTATACAAAGTCCCACAGATGGGAAGCCAGCATGTCAGCAGCCATTGTAAACCATTGTGCATGCACTTGACAGACTCTTGAAGCTAAAGCAGTGAGAGCCTTGGTCACGGGCTGGATGGGAGACCTCATGAGAGACCCAATGGGAATCTCAATGGAGACCATGGCTGCATTGACTTTTGACAGGCCAAAGGGCTGGTAAGAGTAGAAGCCATTGACTGTAATTAAAACTGACTTTTACTAATGTATGCCTATACAAAAGTCCCACAGATGGGAAGCCAGCATGTCAGCAGCCATTGTAAACCCATTGTGCATGCACTTGACTGACTCTTGAAGCAAAGCATTGAGAGCCTTGGTCACGGGCTGGATTGGGAGACCTATGATGAGACCCAATGGGAATCTCAATGGGAGTCCATGGCTGCATTGACTTTTGACAGGCCAAAGGACTGGTAAGAGTAGAAGTCATTGACTGTAATTAAAACTGACTTTTACTAATGTAGCCTATACAAAAGTCCCACAGATGGAAGCCATGCATGTCAGCAGCCATTGTAAACCCATTGTGCATGCCCTTGACTGACTCTTGAAGCTAAGCAGTGAGAGCCTTGGTCACGGGCTGATGAAGACTCATGAGAGACCAATTGAAGTCTCTATGGGTGAACCCAATGGGAATCCAATGGGAGACCATGGCTGCATTTGACTTTTGACAGGCCAAAGGGCTGGTAAGAGTAGAAGCCATTGACTGTAATTAAAACTGACTTTTACTAATGTATGCCTATACAAAAGTCCCACAGATGGGAAGCCAGCATGTCAGCAGCCATTGTAACCCATTGTGCAATCCCTTGACAGACTCTTGAAGCTAAGCAGTGAGAGCCTTGGTCACGGGTCTGGATGGGATATAGCCTACTAGGATACCCAATGGGAATCCAATGGGAGACCATGGCTGCATTGACTTTTGACAGGCCAAAGGGCTGGTAAGAGTAGAAGCCATTGACTGTAATTAAAACTGACTTTTACTAATGTATGCCTATACAAAAGTCCCACAGATGGGAAGCCAGCATGTCAGCAGCATTGTAAACCCATTGTGCATGCCCTTGACAGACTCTAGAAGCTAAGCAGTGAGAGCCTTGGTCACGTTCTGGATGGGAGACCTCATGAGAGACCCAGTAGAAGTCTGTATGGGGATCCAATGGGATGTCACGTGAGACCATGGCTGCATTGACTTTTGACAGGCCAAAGGGCTGGTAAGAGTAGAAGCCATTGACTGTAATTAAAACTGACTTTTACTAATGTATGCCTATACAAAAGTCCCACAGATGGGAAGCCAGCATGTCAGCAGCATTGTAAACCATTGTGCATGCCCTTGACAGAACTCTTGAAGCTAAGCAGTAGAGAGCCTTGGTCACGGGCTGGATGGGAAACCTATGAAGACCCAATGGGAATCTCAATGGGAGTCCATGGCTGCATTGACTTCTGACAGGCCAAAGGGCTGGTAAGAGTAGAAGCCATTGACTGTAATTAAAACTGACTTTTACTAATGTATGCTATACAAAAGTCCACAGATGGGAAGCCAGCATGTCAGCAGCCATTGTAAACCCATTGTGCATGCCTTGACATACACTTGAAGCTAAGCAGTGAGAGCATTGGTCACGGCTGGATGGGAGACCTCATGGGAGAGACTCAATGAGAGACTCAATGAGAGACTCAATGAGAGACTCAATGAGAGACTCCAATGAGAGACTCAATGAGAGACTCAATGAGAGACTCAATGAGAGACTCAATGAGAGACTCAATGAGAGACTCAATAGAGACTCAATGAGAGACTCAATGAGAATCAATGAGAGACTCAATGAGAACTCAATGAGAGACTCAATGAGAGACCGTGGCTACATTGACTTTTGACAGGCAAAGGGCTGGTAAGAGTAGAAGCATTGACTGTAATTAAAACTGACTTTTACTAATGTATGCTATAAAAAGTCCCACAGATGAGAAGCCAGCGTGTCAGCAGCATTGTAAACCCATTGTGCATGATTTGACAGATCTTGAAGCTAACAGTGAGAGCCTTAGTCACGGGCTGGATGGGAGACCTCATGAGAGACCAATGGAAGTCTCTATGGGTGACCCAATGGGAATCTCAATGGGAGTCCATGGCTGCATTGACATTTGACAGTCCAAAGGGCTGGTAAGAGTAGAGCTATTGACTGTAATTAAAACTTACTTTTACTAATGTATGCCTATACAAAAGTCCCACAGATGGGAAGCCAGCATGTCAAGCCATTGTAAACCATTGTGCATGCCCTTGACAGGCTCTTGAAGCTAAGCAGTGAGAGCCTTGGTCACGGGCAAAATGGAGACTCGTGAGAGACCTATGGAAGTCTCCATGAGAGACCTAATGGGAATCTCAATGGGAGACCATGACTGCATTGACTTTTGAAAGGCCAAAGGGCTGGTAAGAGTAGAAGCCATTGACTTTAATTAAACTGACTTTTACTAATGTATGCCTATACAAAAGTCCCACAGATGGGAAGCCAGCATGTCAGCTGCCATTGTAAACCCATTGTGCATTCCCTTGACAGACTCTTGAAGCTAAGCAGTGAGGCCTTGGTCACGGGCTGGATGGAACCTCATGAGAGACCCAATGAGAATCTCTCAATGGGAGTCCATGGCTGCATTGACTTTTGACAGGCCAAAGGGCTGGTAGAGTAGAAGCCATTGACTGTAATTAAAACTGACTTTTACTAATGTATGCCTATACAAAAGTCCCACAGATGGGAAGCCAGCATGTCAGCAGCCATTGTAAACCCATTGTGCATGCCCTTGACAACCCTTTAAGCTAAGCAGTGAGAGCTTGGTCACGGGCTGGAGATGAGAGACCTATGAGCAGAGAGACTTCAATGAGAGACTCAATTTGAGAAACTTAAATGAGCAGACATTAATGTAGAGCTACAATGAGAACACATGTAGCTCATGAAACCATTGGATCCTGAGATGAAGCAAGAGAGCCTGGAGCTATGGAGACTCATGAGAGACCAATGAGAGTCTCTATGGGACTCAATGGAGACTCAATGGGAGACCTGGCTCATTGACTTTTGACAGGCCAAAGGGCTGGTAAGAGTAGAAGCCATTGACTGTAATTAAAACTGACTTTTACTAATGTATGCCTATACAAAAGTCCCACAGATGGAAGCCAGCATGTCAGCAGCCATTGTAAACCCATTGTGCATGCATTGACAGACTCTTGAAGCTAAGCAGTGAGAGCCTTGGTCACGGCTGGATGGGAGACTCATGAGAGACCCAATGGAAGTCTCTGTGACCCAATGGGAATCTCAATGGGGGCCCATGGCTGCATTGACTTTTGACAGCCAAAGGGCTGGTAAGAGTAGAAGCATTGACTGTAATTAAAACTGACTTTACTAATGTATGCCTATACAAAAGTCCCACAGATGGGAAACAGCATGTCAGCAGCCATTGTAAACCCATTGTGCATGCCCTTGACAGACTCTTGAAGCTAAGCAGTGAGAGCCTTGGTCACGGGCTGATGGGAGACCTCATGAGAGACCCAATGAAGTCTCTATGGGACCAATGGGAATCTCAATGGGAGACCATGGCTGCATTGACTTTTGAAAGGCCAAAGGGCTGGTAAGAGTAGAAGCCATTGACTGTAATTAAACTGACTTTTACTAATGTATGCCTATACAAAAGTCCACAGATGGGAAGCCAGCATGTCAGCAGCCATTGTAAACCATTGTGCATGCCCTTGACAGACTCTTGAAGCTAAGCAGTGAGAGCCTTGGTCACGGGCTGGATGGGAGACTCATGAGAGACCAATGGAAGTCTCTATGGGAACATGGGAGTCCATGGCTGCATTGACTTTTGACAGGCCAAAGGGCTGGTAAGAGTAGAAGCCATTGACTGAATTAAAACTGACTTTTACTAATGTATGCCTATACAAAAGTCCCACAGATGGGAAGCCAGCATGTCAGCAGCCATTGTAAACCCATTGTGCATGCCTTGACAGACTCTTGAAGCTAAGCAGTGAGAGCCTTGGTCACGAGCTGGATGGGAGACCTATGAGAGACCATGGAATCCCATGGGACTGGGATCCAATGGGAGACATGGCTGCATTGACTTTTGAAAGGCCAAAGGGCTGGTAAGAGTAGAAGCCATTGACTGTAATTAAACTGACTTTTACTAATGTATGCCTATACAAAAGTCCCACAGATGGAAGCCAGCATGTCAGCGCCATTGTAAACCCATTGTGCATTCCCTTGACAGACTCTTGAAGCTAAGCAGTGAGGCCTTGGTCACGGGCTGGATGGGAGACCTCATGAGAGACCCAATGAAGTCTCTATGGGGGACCAAGGAATCTCAATGGGAGACCATGGCTGCATTGACTTTTGACAGGCCAAAGGGCTGGGAAGAGTAGAAGCCATTGACTGTAATTAAAACTGACTTTTACTAATGTATGCCTATACAAAAGTCCCACAGATGGGAAGCCAGCATGTCAGCAGCCATTGTAAACCCATTGTCATGCCCTTCACAGACTCTTGAAGCTAAGCAGTGAGAGCCTTGGTCACGGCCTGGATGGGAGACCTCATAGAGACCCAATGGAAGCTCCTGATAGACCCAATGGGAATCTCAATGGGACACCATGGCTGCATTGACTTTTGACAGGCCAAAGGGCTGGTAAGAGTAGAAGCCATTGACTGTAATTAAAACTGACTTTACTAATGTATGCCTATAAAAAGTCCCACGGATGGGAAAACAGCATGTCAGCAGCCATTGTAAACCCATTGTGCATGCCTTGACAGACTCTTGAAGCTAAGCAGTGAGAGCTTTGGTCACGGGCTGGATGGGAGACCTCAAGAGTGACCCATCGAAGTCTCTAGGGTGACCAAGGGAATCTCAATGGGAGTCCATGGCTGCATTGACTTTTGACAGCCAAAGGGCTGGTAAGAGTAGAAGCCAATGACTGTAATTAAAACTGACTTTTACTAATGTATGCCTATACAAAAGTTCCACAGATGGGAAGCCAGCATGCAGCATGTCAGCAGCCGTTGTAAACCCATTGTGCATGCCCTTGACAGACTCTTGAAGCTAAGCAGTGAGAGCCTTGGTCACGGGGTGGATGGGAGACCTCATGAGAGACTCAATGGAAGTCTCTATGGGTGACCGATGGGAGTCCATGGCTGCATAGACTTTTGACAGGCCAAAGGGTGGTAAGAGTTAGAAGCCATTGACTGGAATTAAAACTGACTTTTACTAATGTATGCCTATACAAAAGTCCACAGATGGGAAGCCAGCATGTCAGCAGCCATTGTAAACCCATTGTGCATGCCTTGACAGACTCTTGAAGCTAAGCAGTGAGAGCCTTGGTCACGAGCTGGAGATTGAGAGACCCAATGAGTATGGGGACCAATGGGAATCTCAATGGGAGTCCATGGCTGCATTGACTTTTGACAGGCCAAAGGGCTGGTAAGAGTAGAAGCCATTGACTGTAATTAAAACTGACTTTTACTAATGTATGCCTATACAAAAGTCCCACAGATGGGAAGCCAGCATGTCAGCAGCCATTGTAAACCCATTGTGCATGCCTTGACAGACTCTTGAAGCTAAGCAGTGAGAGCCTTGGTCACGGCTGGATGGGAGACTCATGAGAGACCCAATGGAAGTCTCTATGGTGAACTCAATGGAGGAATCTCTATGGGAGTGACCCAATGGGAATCTCAATAGGAGTCCATGGCTGCATTGACTTTTGACAGGCCAAAGGGCTGGTAAGAGTAGAAGCCATTGACTGTAATTGAAACTGACTTTTACTAATGTATGCCTATACAAAAGTCCCACAGATGAGAGGCCAGCATGTCAGCAGCCATTGTAAACACATTGTGCATGCCCTTGACAGCCTCTTGAAGCTAAGCAGTGAGAGCCTTGGTCACGGGCTGGATGGGAGACCTCATGAGAGACCCAATGGGAATCTCAATGAGAGACCATGGCTGCATTGACTTTTGACAGGCCAAAGGGCTGGTAAGTGTAGAAGCCATTGACTGTAATTAAAACTGACTTTTACTAATGTATGCCTATACAAAAGTCCCACAGATGGGAAGACAGCATGTCAGCAGCCATTGTAAACTCATTGTGCATGCCGTTGGCAGACTCTTGAAGCTAAGCAGTGAGAGCCTTGGTCACGGGCTGGATGGGAGAACTCATGAGAGACCCAATGGAAGTCTCCATGAGAGACCCAATGGGAATTTCAATGGGAGGCCATGGCTGCATTGCCTTTTGACAGGCCAAAGGGCTGGTAAGAGTAGAAGCCATTGACTGTAATTAAAACTGACTTTTACTAATGTATGCCTATACAAAAGTCCCACAGATGGAAAGCCAGCATGTCTGCAGCCATTGTAAACCCATTGTGCATGCCCTTGACAGACTCTTGAAACTAAGCAGTGAGAGCCTTGGTCATGGGCTGGATGGGAGACCTCATGAAAGACCGACCTCATGAGAGACCCAATGGAATCTCAGTGACAATGGGAGACCATAGGGCTGCATTGACTTTTGACAGGCCAAAGGGCTGGTAAGAGTAGAAGCCATTGACTGTAATTAAAACTGACTTTTACTAATGTATGCCTATACAAAAGTCCACAGATGGGAAGCCAGCATGTCAGCAGCCATTGTAAACCCATTGTGATGCCCTTGACAGACTCTTGAAGCTAAGCAGTGAGAGCCTTGGTCACGGCTGGATGGGAGACCTCAATGAGAGACCCAATTGTCTTATGGCAATGTCTCATGGGAGACCATGGCTGCATTGACTTTTGAAGGCCAAAGGGCTGGTAAGGTAGAAGCCATTGACTGTAATTAAAACTGACTTTTACTAATGTATGCCTATACAAAAGTCCCACAGATGGGAAGCCAGCATGTCAGCAGCCATTGTAAACCCATTGTGCATGCCTTGACAGACTCTTGAAGCTAAGCGTGAGAGCCTTGGTCACGGGCTGGATGGGAGACCTCATGAGAGACCCAATGGGTTAATGGGCAAGGACCATGGCATGCTATTGACTTTTGTACAGGCCAAAGGGCTGGTAAGAGTAAAGCCATTGACTGTAATTAAAACTGACTTTTACTAATGTATGCCTATACAAAAGTCCCACAAGATGGGAAGCAGCATGTCAGCAGCCATTGTAAACCATTGTGCATGCACCTTGACAGACTCTTGAAGCTAAGCAGTGAGATCCTTGGTCACGGGCTGGATGGGAGACCTCATGAGAGACCAATGGGAATCTCAAATGGAGAGACATGGCTGCTATGGACTTTTGACAGGCCAAAGGGCTGGTAAGAGTAGAAGCCATTGACTGTAATTAAAAATGACTTTTACTAATGTATGCCTATACAAAAGTCCCACAGATGGGAAGCCAGCATGTCAGCAGCCATTGTAAACCCATTGTGCATGCCCTTGACAGGACTCTTGAATGCTAAGCAGTGGAGCCTTGGTCACGGGCTGGATGGGAGACCTCATGAGAGACCAATGGAATCTTATGGTGACCAATGGATTCAGGGAGTCCATGGCTGCATTGACTTTTGACAGGCCAAAGGGCTGGTAAGAGTAGAAGCCATTGACTGTAATTAAAACTGACTTTTACTAATGTATGCCTATACAAAAGTCCCACAGATGGGAAGCAGCATGTCAGCAGCCATTGTAAACCTTGTGCATGCCCTTGACAGACTCTTGAAGTAAGCAGTGAGAGCCTTGGTCAGGGCTGGATGGGAGACCTATGAGAGAGGACCAATGGGAATTCAATGGGAGACCATGGCTGCATTGCTTTTGACAGGCCAAAGGGCTGGTAAGAGTAGAAGCCATTGACTGTAATTAAAACTGACTTTTACTAATGTATGCCTATACAAAAGTCCCACAGATAGGGAAGCCAGCATGTCAGCAGCCATTGTAAACCCATTGTGCATGCCTTGCAGACTCTTGAAGCTAAGCAGTGAGAGCCTTGGTCACGGGCTGGATGGGAGACCATGGAGACCATGAAGTCTCTATGGGACTGATCAATGGGAGCCATGGCTGCATTGACTTTTGACAGGCCAAAGGGCTGGTAAGAGTAGAAGCCATTGACTGTAATTTAAAACTGACTTTTACTAATGTATGCCTATACAAAAATCCCCCAGAGGGGAAACCAGCATGTCGCAGCCTTGTAAACCTTGGCATGCCCCTTTACAGACTCTTGAAGCTAAGCAGGGAGAGCTTGGTCACGGGGTGGAGGGGGAAACCCCTGAGAGACCAATGGGGAATTTTTCCCAAATGGGAACCCAAGGGAACAAAAGACTTTTGACAGGCCAAAGGGTGGTAAAAGTAGAAGCCATTGACTGTAAATTAAAAAATGATTTTTTTTAATGTTCCTATACAAAAGTCCCACAGATGGGAAGCCAGCATG